>JAJAGP010007374.1:0-13961 GCA_025084515.1 Ancistrus triradiatus | reverse complement strand
CATGTTGGAGCAAGTCATGGTTCTCCAGGTCAAAGTGAAAATAAACACTCAGTGATACCATCATCAGTCCACTTCACATCAGTGCCAATCCTCACTCTGAGCTGTTCTTCTGGCATCAGTTCCAGCCCTCATATATTTACTCAGACCTCATCAGCGTGCCCTAACTCCCTCTCCCCTCCTCCTGTTGAGTGAGGACGCCATACCACCAAAACTGTTATCTGCTAGATGACATCAGAACCTTCAGTGACTCCATTTATACTGGACTAAAAATGTCAGGATATATTCTCTATTCCATATTCTGTTTACCATATTCCCCATCTCTCTTACCATGTGTATACTTCATTATTATAGTTCATATTGTATTCTCTATTTTAATCATTCTATTTAGCTCCTGAGTGTTTTAAACTGTTATTATAAATGTAGTACTTGGGCAATTTAATTTCATTCTTACAGATACAATCCCAAAGAGGTTGGGTCCATTTTTGAGACTTGGTCCTCCCAAGGTTTCTCCCTCATTACATTTGGAGAGATTCTCTTTGCCACTGTCACCCTAGGCTTGCTCAGTTGGGGCTGTGGACCTAGCTATTTGTAAAGCTGCTTTGAGACAATGCTCCATTGTAAAAAGTGCTATATAAATACATACATATAATCTAATCTAATCTAATCTAATCTCACAAATTTCCCTGTGGGATTAATAAAGTGATCTATCTATCTAATCTGATTTAGGACGTGTCCCAAGCCACAAAAGCTACAAGGAATGATGGTGTGGTGTTTGTGGAGAAAACTCACCACAGCTGTCGCTATATCGACTCCCAAGGATGCCCAGCTCACAATCAGAGTTAGCATACTAAACACCATCATCCTGTAACACACACACACACACACTCTACTATATATATATATAAACACATATCATCAATGTATTGTTTATATACAGTTAGGGCTAAGTCTGAGACCACTAGTTTGTTTGGATTTTTGTGTAGAAGGATTAACAGTGCAGCAGGACACTGACCCAACACCTACCTCAAAGCTTTGCAACAACTACCTACATACCAAATAAAATCAAGGAGTGCTGACTATCATGGACATTTCTTTACAGTCAGCAGACCTAATCCACATTAAGCACTTATGGGGGTACTTGAAGACAAAGAAAGCCAAGCATTCAGTAACATCACAAGATGCTCTTTGGAATATTGTGAAATCATGCTGGGGTAACATGGCTCATCAAATTCTGCACAAAGTTGTGGAGTCCATGCCAGCTTGAGTAGACATGTAACTCATACGAACATACTTACATTCTGAAAAGAATAAATTGTTTCACCCAGACGTTTATGCTGATTACATTATTTGTAATGAAAAACATTCTATTCAATTAGAGAAAAATGCAAAATAGAAGCATTTTCATTAGTGGTCTCAGTCTTTTTGCCTCCACTGTATGGGTTCAATATTGTGTAGCTTTATATAAAATGTGTTTTATGTGGTGATGGCATTACGTTGTGAGTAGCCAGCGCGATTTCTTGGCCAGACCAAGACATGCCAGTAGACAGATCAGCAGATCCACGATCAGAATGAGCAGATAAGTCAGCCACCTACACAACGAACACAATAGCACTTACTAAGCAACCCACAATTACAGACTGTAACAAACCAAGAACTAGATTTATAATGAAAAGGTGCGGTACTAAGTGGACCGTTAAATGGTCTGTAATCTGCTCTGGTTTGTTGGTTTTCCTTTAATGAAAAGCTGTGTGTACAGAATAAGCACATATTATTCGCTGTTAGCAGATATTATTTGAACAGGACTTCATATTCTGTACATTCAGTGCTTTGGAAGGGGTCACAGCAGACAAAGTTTGGGAAGCACTGGACCAAAACCAAGCTTTACCAAGCTGTTCTGACCTAGCTAACAGGCTCTAGACGGCCCAGACAAGCACAAGCAGCTCCCACAGTTTCATTGTCTACCATCCAAGACAAAGGTGGCACCTTCACACTCCAGTCTCTGCCTGGCACTTAGATGTTTTTTGTCATGTTCAATATGCACTGAATGCGCACTGAATACACACATGGTACAGACATGCTAGATCATAAACACAGTGACTAACAATTAAGAAGGTAACGAATTCCTGAAGTAACAAGACACTAAATTGTGAGTGAACGAATCAGCATTATAAACACAGAGTAAAGAAATAAAATACTGGATAACTGAATCAATAACACAATGACTCACTGAAGCAAAGATGTACTTGATGTCTAATTTAGTAATTCACATATGCACTGAACTACTGACTGATCAATGATGCTCACAGAATCAGTATGGTACTTACACTACTGACACACTAAACAAAGAATGTCCCCCCTCACTAAACTACACTGAATTTAATATGTACAAGGACATTAGCTCTGTCAGGGCTTTATAAAATATAGGAATAAAATGCACAGTACCTGTAATACTCAAAGAATGCAGTCTGATCAGCGATATGCGTCAGATCCACTTTAGCCTGTTGCCAGTCCGGCAGTCCCAGAAGCTGTTTAATTACATTCTCCGCTATCTGCTGCATGAACCTCAGTGTTTGCACAAAGTCACCCCGTGATGCAAATATTTCATCCAATCGTGAAAGGTGTTCCTTCATTCCACTTTGCAGCTCACTTAATGTGGATGAGACCTGTTACAAAAGAAACAATTTAATATTCATTATGAATAAGTCATTTTTTGTTGTAGATGTCTGATGGTCCACTACTAGAGTGAAGGTGAAGGCTGGGCTTTGATAAAGAATGGTAGGTGTTTTGATGAGATTTTTTTTTGGTGGTTGTTGACGTTTGATTGTGAATCCTATAATCACAATCATATACATATGATTTGAAACATATAATCTGATCATATAAGCAGATTTCTGCAGTTAACCTAATTATTCAAGTGGTCATGTAAACAGTATACTCAGATTTCCCAGATTGAATTAAGGTCTGAAAATCAGAGTATGAAATCTAAAAGAGAGCTGGATTTCATCTCAATAATCAGATTTCTCAGTGCAAGTACTGTTGGATGTTTAATACCGAATGGCAAAGCTTTTCTCACCAGGTTTTCGACTCCCACCAGAGTGTGGTTGGTGTTGTACAGGGAGTAGGTCAGCTGATATACCCCATCATTGGTCTCACTATTGCCATAAAAACCAACTCCAACTGCAACACTACAAAATGAAGAAAAACGTGTGTACATTAGTGTTAGATAGGGGCAAGCATACATTTACAGCATTTAGCAGACACCCTTATCCAGAGCGACTTACAATTGGTACAGTCTTACAGTCCAAGCAATTGTGGGTTAAGGGTCTTGCTCAAGGACCCAATAGTGGCAGCTTGGCAGAGGTGGGATTTGAACCCTAGACCTTCTGGTCCATGTATATATGTATGTATACATGTATATAGGCTTTGATTACTACAAAATTACACAATATATGAAGTAATCAGGATGCATAAAACATCTGCAGAACATAAACAGTTTTTATTGTGTCATCTGCATTTTCCACTGAGGTGATGGAGTAAGTTGCTGGAGTTGCCAACAGTGGCTCAACTAACTTTGCAATATATATTTTGTAAAACTAAAAAACTTCCAAACTGTAGACGCAACTCCTTTCTTGGGCACAAGTTCTTCTTTTGCGTCTCCGGTCTCACTTTCTTTATCTGACTCCTAGCTGTAAACAGACTTCTAGGCTAGGCTAGGCTGTAGTCTATGTTATGCCACAGTGGGGCAAAAAAGTATTTAGTCAGCCACTGATTGTGCAAGTTCTCCTACTTAGAAAAATGAGAGAGGTCTGTAATTTTCATCATAGCTACACTTCAATTATGAGAGACAAAATGAGAAAAAAAAAATCCAGGAAATCACATTGTAGGATTTTTAAAGAATGTAATTGTAAATCATGGTGGAAAATAAGTATTTGGTCACCCAACAACAAGCAAGATTTCTGGCTCTCACAGACCTGTAACTTCTTCTTTAAGAAGCTCTTCTGTCCTCCACTCGTTACCTGTATTAATGGCACCTGTTTGACCTCGTTATCTGTATAAAAGACACCTGTCCACAGCCTCAAACAGTCAGACTCCAACCTCAAACCATGGCCAAGACCAAAGAGCTTTCGAAGGGGACACAAGGAATAAATTGGTAGACCTGCACCAGGCTGGGAAGAGTGAATCTATGATAGGCAAGACAGGTTGGTGTGAATAAATCAACTTGTGGGAGCAACGTAAGAAATCCTCAACCCCATAGAAATTTGTGGAGGGATTGAAAGTCCATGTTGCCCCAAAACATCACTGCTCTAGAGGAGAATGGGCCAAAATACCAGCTACAGTATGTGCCAACCTGGTGAAGACTTACAGGAAACGTTTGACCTCTGTCATTGCCAACAAAGGTTATGTTACAAAGTATTTAGTTGAACTTTTGTTATTGACCAAATACTTATTTTCCACCATGATTTACAATTAAATTCTTTAAAAATCCTACAATGTGATTTCCTGGATTTTTTTTCTCACTTTGTCTCTCACAGTTGAAGTGTACCTATGATAAATGACAGACCTCTCTCATCTTTCTAAGTAGGAGAACCTGCACAATCAGTGGCTGACTAAATACTTTTTTGCCCCACTGTACCTGGCTAACTACCAAGCTGTACCCAGAATGCCATTTGCTGATTACATTCTTTTTTATTGTATAATTTGCTGCCTATTGAAGCATTACAGCTGTTGTTTCTGCTGTGCTGCAGTATGGCGGTATATGACAAATGCATACCATAGAGGAAACTAAAGACGGCATACCGCATAAACCTGTATACCGCCCAGCACTGGTATTGATATTATCAATTCAATAACAATATTATTATTTAAACAATATTATTTGTTAAACAGTCATGTATTTAATCAAACCGTTTTGTCACCATTTTATAAAAGCAGCCATGAGAGGGCCATGTGTTACAGCTATTTTATCACTGTGACAAATTCACTGCAATGTATGACCTCTCATGGCTTTCTGCTTTAAAATATAATGCTGTAGGAGTTTTGCTCAGCTTTCCAGTTTTGATTCTGAACTCTGGTTACTGTCAGTGAAGAGTTTGCCCTGTTCTTCCCATGTCTGCGTGGGTTCTTCTGTATAATCCTTCCTTCCCTAATCCAGCCCTCCCACAAAGATTCCAGTAAGTGAATTTACTACTCTAATTGTCATATAATGAGTTAGTGTGTGGAATAAGAAAACCCTATCTACAAGTGCACAAATATAAGGCTATGTATTGCATTGCTTCTTTAG
This sequence comes from Ancistrus triradiatus, assembly GCA_025084515.1. Classification (NCBI taxonomy): domain Eukaryota; kingdom Metazoa; phylum Chordata; class Actinopteri; order Siluriformes; family Loricariidae; genus Ancistrus; species Ancistrus triradiatus. The sequence continues at coordinate 8,680 of JAJAGP010007374.1, read as the reverse complement.
CATGAGCTTATTCTCCACTACACAGTTCAAACTTTCCTGGAGACAGCAGGTCTTAACATGTGCAGTCCTTCTCGGGCATAACAATTCCATTAACACCCCCAAAACAAAAATCGGTGTACGTACTGCAAAAGAATTACTGTGTTCCTAGCATAATCATAGCTGACTGCTAATCGATGCACACATTAGCCTAGCCACAGGCTAAAACTGGCACATTATGCAGTTATCTTGAATTAAGTTTCTTGAGTCTGTTAGTTGGCATGAAGCCCTGCTCAGGCATTACTAATCAATTGTAATGTGGAGCCTGCATGCATTTAGCATAACACTCTCTGATCTCGGTTCATTTTACCTTGCTGTTTGTGTTTACTGACTAGACTGAATGTAATAACAGTAGATCCACTTCTGTTTCATTTGGTCAAAAACAGCTTGTATGATATTTTTTCTGCTCTGCGTCTTTTTGTACTCGGACCATTCATATTATGGAAATGTTCAGTTGGTTGAAAGGAGTGCTGTGTGTATAAATACCATAAACCCTTAAAAGTATAATGCAATTCTCAGCATAGCACATATGATCTAGCTAGCAATAGAAGCTTAGTTTTATTCATTCTGAGCTGCAAGCACATTCGGCAGTGAATTATTCCTCACAGACATGACATGAATTGTTGAAAAGGCATTAAGTCCTTTTATTTTCCTTCTGTTCTCAAGACAGCTGACTGTTCAATTACGACACATGCACCAGGACAAATCCGAGAAGGGGTGGACAGGGTGAGAATGCCCTTTGGGACACAGCCCACAGTGCTGCTGTATTGTTTAGCACTGGGAAAAAGGCCAGGCAGAATAAAGAAGCGTCCAACCAACCGTGCTCACATCCAAATCCACCCACAGACTGATTCACATGCCATTTACACCACAACACCATATAAATACCGTATCAGAACGTTTTAAACCCAGTGCCTATTCTGTCCGTGATCTGAACTGACAGCCTATGAACAGTGGTGGTGTGTGAGTCACTACTGAAACATGTCCAAGTCACAGACAAAAAAGGTCATTGTTTTATAAATGACTACTGATGTGTGCCAGTCGTTATCGTGAATGTGATTTTTTTAATTATTACTGCCCAGAATTTGTCAGAAACACAACTGATACATTACAAGATCTTCTAATCATCTAATCAAATTACAAACTCAAGTGAGAGCATTAGAACTGAGCCCCCAATTTAACCCTGCGAATCCTGATTTGGGGTTCAGGATTATGTTACAGTGGCAAAAATTGAAACATAAAAACTATTATATTGTATAACTCTATGGTTCCTAAAGTGGGGGGCACACCCCTGGGGGTGGAATGTGAGATACATAATGCATGTCACTTGTAATAATTCCACTGTAAAGGTGATTTGTTCCTTTAATTTGTTTTTGTTCAAAAGATTAATTACATTGTTTAAAATAAGTTCCAGTGGAGTTTGGAAGCAAAGGACGTGTTTGTGTGTTCCAGAGTGGGGGCTTGAAAATATTATTATCTACAAAACGGGGGCGCTGCAGAAAAATATGGGAACTACTGGTGTAATTAATCACAAAAACATTGTATGACTGCAATAATATGAGTGACAAACAGTGGGAATTTCAGGGATAACAACAAAACAACCCCATGAAATTAACTCCATTTAGAGTGAGACTCAACCACATGTTTTAATGTCCAGTCCACATTACATTTACATTTACAGCATTTAGCAGACGCCCTTATCCAGAGCGACTTACAATTGGTACAGTCTTACAATCCAAGCAATTGTGAGTTAAGGGTCTTGCTCAAGGACCCAACAGTGGCAGCTTGGCAGGGGTGGGATTTGAACCCTGGACCTTCTGGTCCATAGTCCAGTACCTTAACCACTAGGCTACCATTGGCAAACCAGACAACTTGGGTCATGGACCATCTGCTCAAAACCAAACACCCAGAGAGATGGTTTTGTAACCTTTTCCAGCTTGATGAGCATCAACAACTCTTTTTCTGAGGTCCTCAGAAATCTCCTTTGTTCATACCATGATACACTTTCACAAACGTGTTGTGAAGAGCAGACTTTGATAGACTTTGCTCTCTCACACCTGATTGTCATCCCATTGATTTAAAACACCTGACTTTTTTTTGGATCATTTTCCTCAAGAAATAAATGACCAAGAATAAACTTTTTGTCTCAAAGGTGTAACTGGGTTCTCTTCATCTACTTTTAGGACTTGTTTGAAAATCTGATGATGTTTTAGGTCATATTTATGCAGAAATATAGAACATTCTAAAGGGTTCACAAACCATCAAGCACCACTGTATGTTAACATTACATTTAAAAATTATGTAAATGCACTTAGTAACATGTGATTTGAATTATATTGGTCGCAGCCATATATTTTCTATTTAAACACTCATTTTTGAGAACCTGCACGAGCGGTGTGCCAAGTGATCAGAAAACACACTCAGCAGCTATCTTCTATAAGCACTGTTAACATCAAAGGCATAATCCCAGGCTATATACTTACACTTCTAGGCTATATTATAACACTTCTAACTAGACAATAATGCAACACTTTTAGTGCAAGCTTTTATATAAACGCACACAGGTCATTTCCATCTATGCTAAACTGCTAAACCAAACATAGGGGAAACACTATGGAAAGAATGTCACATGAATAAAACACACTCTGTGGTCAGGAACAGTACAACTACCCGAGTGACTAATTTAATCAGAACACAGGCTGATGAGGATCATGGGTTTATAACACACCCAATCAAATTTAGACTCTTTAACTCAGCAGCGTGTGTGAGAATCAGATACAGGGACAAAACGTCAATTGTCAATACAGACAAAAGAAACAAACACACACTAACACTGACCAGCTGAGGAGTCCTGCTGTGACAGCGGTCCAGGTGACGCAGTGAGAGTTCGTTTTCTTCGAGCCCTCGTCATCATCGTTAGTGTTTCCCCGGGAGCAGCAGCACAAGTATCCCAGATAGAGAGCGAGAGCAAGCAGGTTCAGCCCCAAAGCAGCCGAGGAAATGCACGTCAGGAAAAACAGAGACTGTAACACAAATAATTTAACACTATAATTATTGTACACAGATACAACATACAATACAGCCAGGCAATATCTATACAGAAACACTTCACACCAGCAGTAAAACGGGGTTGTACTAAAGAGCTCAGTGACTTTCAACATGGCACTGTTATAGGATGCAACCTGTCCTGTTAAGAGTTGCCCTTTAATGGTGATTTTGTAAAATGGAAACCTCTAAAAAATGCCAAATGCTCCTGTGTGTGGCGTAAAAATAATCTGTCCTTGGTCGCAGCACGCAATACCACGGTCCAGTGTGCCTTTGGAAGCAACATTAGGACAAGAACTCTTATTCAGCCACATCATGGACCAGGTTTCCAAGCCCAAGCAGCCTCACACATGCCTAAGGTGACCATACTCAATGGCAGGCATCAGTTGGATAAGTACAAAGCAGTATGCTAAAAGACAGAACAGGGACATGACCTTGATGCAGAAATGTTACAGTAAAAATCAGCACTTAATCAAACAACCATAACATTTGACCTGTCTAAGGATATTATACCCAACAAAAAGGTCATAAACAAGAGTTTTATTTCACTTCCGTAAATGGATGATGATCCTCTTTACTTCTTACCAACTCTGAAGTATTTCACTAACACTGAAACTCCTCTGACACAAAATACAGAGAGGGGACTGAACCCAAAATTAACAAATGTTAACTACGTGTTTTGGTAACTACTAGTGATGTATTCAGCACTGGTACTGGTAGCAAACAGGGTACCGGTGGAAATTGGACTACTGTTTGCCGAAGACGAAGAGGAGGGAAGCGTGTGAGGAGACAGAGAGAAATCAGGAGGGGCCAGAATATAGCAATGAGGGTAGCAACCCTAAATGTAGGGACGATGACAGGGAAAGGTAGAGAGCTGGCTGATATGATGCAGAGGAGAAAGGTCGATGTTTTGTGTGTGCAGGAGACAAAGTGGAAGGGTAGCAAGGCTCGATGCATTGGTGCAGGGTTTAAACTGTTCTACCATGGTGTGGATAGGAAGAGAAATGGAGTTGGTGTGGTCCTGAAGGAAGGACATGTAAAGACTTCGTTGCGGTGAAAAGGGTGTCAGATAGGGATAATTGTTGAAGCTGGAAATGACGGTGTACTGGTGATGTTGTAGTGGCTATTGCACCACAAGGTGCTGTGGAATTAGAGGAGAAAGAGAGATTCTGGGGGAAGTTAGATGAAGTGGCTGAGAGCATTTCCCGGAGGAGAGACTGGTGATTGGTGCAGATTTCAATGGTCATGTTGGTGAAGGTAAGAAAGGAAGATGAGAAATGATGTGCAGGTTGGTTTAAGGATAGGAACCCTAGAAAGGACAGATGGTGGTGAGTTTGCAAGAGGATGGAAATGGCTGTGGTTAACACATATTTCCAAAAGAAGGAGGAGCATAGGGTGATTTATAAGAGTGGAGGGAGGAGCACACAGGTAGACTACATCCTATGTAGAAGAGGTTGCTTAAAAGAGATTGGTGATTGTAAGGTAGTGGCAGGGGACAGTGTAGCTAGGCAGCATCGGATGGTGGTGTGCAGGATGGCTCTGATGGTTAGGAAGAGGAAGAGGACAAAGGCAGAGCAGAGGACCAAATGGTGGAAGTTGAGAAAGGAAGAAGGAGTTCAGAGAGGAGCTGAGAAAGGCTTTGGGTGATAGGAAAGAGCTCCCAGATGACTGGGTAGTAGCAGCAACAGTAATTAGACAGACAGGTAGAAAGGTACTAGGTGTGTCTTCTGGACAGGCAAAGGATGAAAAGGAAACCTGGTGGTGGAATGAGGAAATGCAGGAGGTTATTCAGAGAAAGAGGTCAGCAAAGAAGGAATGGGACAGGGACAGAACTAAAGAGAGTAGGCAGGAATACAATGAGATGCGGCAAAGGGTAAAGAGGGTGGTAGCAAAGGCCAAGCAGAAGGCCTACGATGAGTTATATGAAACGTTAAACAGTAGGGAAGGAGAGAAGGAGTTGTTTCTGCTGGTGAGACAGAGAGATAGAGCTGGACAGGATGTGCAGCATGTCAGAGTGATCAAGGATAGAAATGGAAATGTACTGACAGGTGAGGAGAGGGTGAGGGAAAGATGGAAGGAGTATTTTGAGGAGTTGATGAATGTAGAAAATGACAGGGAAAGAAGGCATGGATGGTGTAGAAATTGTGGAACAGGATGTAGCAAAGATTAGCGAGGAAGAAGTGAGGAAAGCTTTGAAAAGGATGAAGAACAGAAAGGCAGTGGGACTTGATGACATACCGGTTGAGGTATGGAAAATCTAGGAGAGCTGGGAGTGGTGTTTTTGACTAGATTATTTAATGGAATTCTGGTGAATGAGAGTATGCCAGAGGAATGGAGGAAAAGTTTACTTGTACCAATTTTTAAGCAGAAGGGTGATGTACAGAGTTGTGGCTCTTACAGGGGCATAAAGTTGATGAGCCACACAATGAAGATTTGGGAGAGAGTTGTCGAAGCTAGGCTCAAACAGGAGTTGACAGTGTGTGAACAACAGTATGGTTTCATGCCAAGGAAGAGCACTATGGATGCAATTTTTGCTTTGAGACTGCTGATGGAGAAGTATATAGATGGTCAGAAAGAGCTACATTGCATCTTTGTGGATTTGGAGAAAGCTTCTGACAGGGTGCCAAGGGAGGAACTGTGGTGGTGTATGAGGAAGTCTCGAGTGGCTGAAAAGTACGTTAGATTAGTGCAGGACATGTATGACAACAGCGTGACAGCGGTGAGATGTGCTGTAGGAGTGACAAATAGCTTCAAGGTAAAGGTGGGACTGCATCAAGGATCGGCCCTGAGTCCCTTCTTATTTGCTCTGGTGATGGACAGACTAACAGATGAGGTCAGACAGGAATCTGTAGTGAGAACAGGGAACAGGTAGAAGAGAACTTGGAGAGGTGGAGGTATCATCTGGAAAGGAGAGGAATGAAAGTCAACTGTAGTAAGACAGAATACATGTGTGTAAATGAAAGGGAGGCAGGTGGAATAGTCAGGCTACAGGGATCAGTGGTCACAAAGGTACAGGAGTTCAGGTACTTGGGATCAACTGTCCAAGGAAATGGGGAGTGTGGAAGGAGTAAAGAAGAGAGTACAGGCAGGATTGGGTGGGTGGAGAAGAGTGTTCAGGAGTGCTGTGTGACAAAAGGGTCGCAGCAAAAGTGAAAGGAAAGATTTATAAGAGAGTAGTGAGACCAGCCTTGTTGTATGGGTTAGAGACAGTGGCACTGACAAAGAGACAGGAAGCAGAGCTGGAGGTGGCAGAACTTAAGATGTTGAGGTTCTCTTTAGGAGTGTCTAGGGTGGACAGTATTAGGAACGAGATCATCAGAAGGACAGCACAGGTTGGAAAATTGGGAGACAAAATTCGAGAGGGAAGACTGAGATGGTTTGGACATGTGCAGAGGAGGGATAGTGGATATATTGGTAGGAGGATGTTGGAGATGGAGCTGCCAGGCAAGAGACGGAGAGGAAGACCAAAGAGTTATATGGCTGTGGTAAATGAAGATATGCAGGGAGTTGGAGTGAGAGTAGAGGACGTGGAGGACATGGTGAGGTGGAAACGTTTAACTTGCTCTGGCGATGCCTGATAAAGGGAGAAGCCGAAAGAAGAAGAAGAAGACTAGTGATGTATTCTCTAGCTCAGTGGTTACCAAACCTAAACCAAGTACCACCTATGAGTTTCATCACAGAAACACATACACCACACACACACACACACACACACACACACACACACACACACACACACACACACACACACACACACACACACACACACACACACATGTACAGAGTAGAAATATTTAGCTGAGTCTACAGGTTTATCCCTCAAATGAGCATATTTTAGTGCTCACATGCCTCCTTAGATGTGCTGGTTCCATGCTCTTGTTGCTGAGAATTTCCCAGCACACAACCCACTCTGGTCTTGGTTCTTCCTCTGTCCCACTGTAGTACCATCTCATCTTGCTTTTTCAGAGCTTGCTAACACTATCAGTCTATATTAGCATAGGCTGATGCAAGCACAGACGGTTAATTAACTTTATCTTCAACACATTCAACAACTGTGTTTGATTTACCAGTTTGGGCTCATTGCTCCTGGGATCTGCAACCTTCAGGAATGATATAACAGTCAATCTATTCGAGCCATTCAACTATTGTTTGGACAAATGCAAAAGACTTACTGATATCTCTGTCAATACCTCAAAAAGCCGCCAACCTTGGTTCACATTCTTGTCATTCTTTAAATGTACCAAATAAAATTTCTTTGCTGGCAAACTTTACTCCTACTGACAGGATCACCTTCCCTGCTCTCTCCTTAGCTGGCAGCTAACGTTACCGATGGATCGTGACCCTGCTGACGCCTCGCTGCCAATGTTTATTGCCCAACTGATGTGTTAATCTCGCCGCCAGTCTTTTATTTGGCCCAAAACATACGACACGTGACTGACACACCGATGCACTATTTTGAACAATCAGAACTTGCAATGCTGGATCATGTACAGCTGTCTGTTACTGATCACAGACTGGACTTCATGTGCTTCGTGTCACAGAGACAATCGTCAATCACGAACTATTTCTCAAACTTGCTTAAATGAATAGGCACTGTACATGTATGTGATTATATGGTCATGAGGGATGCTCACTAAAACGCAATATGTCAGCATCAGGTATGAATGTCACTGCCTTTGTCTAGCCATGAAATAGCCATGAAACAGAGGTAGGTGAGATAATAAGGTTAAACTGTATTATTATTATTATTATTATTATTATTATTATTATTATTATTAAATGCATGAGCACCTTGGTAGTTACCAACATGAAACTGTTTACATTTTGTTGAGACCTACACTTTATACTACTGTATTATAGGTAATACAATCAGTCCTACATTCAACCAACTGCAGGTGAATGGGACACCATGTGCAAGTTATATGCAACTACTACAAGATTTTATATAAGGGGTTTGAACATTCACAGATTAGTATCTAGTACTGGAAGCAATCCCAGTGGGTACAGAGAGCAACCTGTATTAGCATAAGTGGTGTCTTAGTCCTGTTCTTTTCTGTAGCTGTATTATATTAGTACAGCAATTACATTAGGTTCTTAGTGCAAATTGAAAACCCCGAAGAAAAACAATCGTGATCAGTCTATAAAAAATGTGATTAATTGATTGAAAAACATCAACTACTATTTTTTCTGAGGTCCTCAGAAATCTGCTTTGATCGTGCCATGATACACTTCAACAAATGATAGATTCCTGCTCTTTAAATAAAACCACTCACACCTGATTGAAGACACCTGACTCTAATTTCACCTTCAAATTCATTGCCAATCCTAGAGGTTCTGAAGTGAGGGACAGAAGGTCCACGGTTCAAATCCCACCTCTGCCAAGCTTCTGCTGGGCTTAAGACCCTTAACCCACAACTCATTCTGTTGTAAGATTGTATCAGTTGTAAGTTGCTCTGGATAAGGGCGTGATTGTAAATGGCTTGTAAATGATTAACTTTTAAGCAGACACCAATACTTTCCAGTGAAGAACCGAAAATGGTCCAAAGGTCAGCAGTAAACTGAAAGCGGTTCAAAAAGATCTAATCAGCCAATCACATGG
>JAJAGP010007373.1:0-13967 GCA_025084515.1 Ancistrus triradiatus | reverse complement strand
TATATATATATATAGATAGAGCAGCTAAGCAGATAATGAAAGAAAAGACATGGCAGAAAACAGAAAGCTGGCACAATTACAAATAAAAGCTGGCAAAAAGAAGCAGTGATGAAACAAGCCACAGATGAAGATGAAGTGCCAAACCTGAAATGAGCCATCAAAGATGCTGATGCAACCACTTCAGGTACCTCAGGTAGTAATATGCCAAGCAGAGCCAAGAAGACAAGTTTCTGGAGGACTACAAAGAGGCTAGGGCAGAAGAGGAAGAGGGAATTACCAAGGAAACAGAGGTCAAATGATAAAGAGACCTCCAATTGTCTGCTGGAACTGTGGCCTATGAGGGCGTTTCCTAAGAGACTTTACAAGACCAAGCCAAAGCCAGTAGGGATTCCAGCAGAATAAGTAAGTACTCCAGTAATACCAGCATTTGTTTCAACAACAAGGCTATCAGCAATATCAACCTCCACAAGTTCCACAAATCCAACAAAGAGGATCTTGGCCAGTCAGTCCGAAGAATACTAGGGATGCTCAGAGAGTCCTGTGGGGCTGCCAATCATCAGACAAAAGCCCGAATATTAGCCCATGCTGCAGGTTCAAGTGGAAGGTAAGAAGATACAAATGATGTTTGATACAGGAGTAGTCCATACCTGTGTGAGACCAGAAGATGCCTTCCATTTCCCTGGTCAGAAGATTTTGTGAAGACCATAGGATTATCAGGATAAATGCAGCTCACCCCCCTGATGGACCCCATCAACATACAAGTTGGACATCAACAAGTAAAGCTTGCTATTTTTCTATCAGCATATACTCAAATTAACCTGCTAGGAAAAGATGTTTTATGCCAACTCAACTGCAACATTCTCTGCACACCTGATGTAGTGATGATTAAAATGATTGTTTCATTTAGTGAGCACTGACACACAGCCCTAATATGCAGCTCAATGTGTTTTGTCTTGTTGTGCTTCACAGTGGACTTGATGCTTGTACTTAATATGTGGCTTTTTTGTTTCACTTTGTGCATGCTGACACATCTCTAATACGCCTTATAATAAGTTATTCATACTTTTTAATTGCACGTTGTGTGGAAGTGACTTCAATACGGATTAATTGGATGACTGGTAGGCCTCATGATCTTAAGATTGAGTCTGATTTTAAACTGTCTATAAGTATACAATTAAACTGGTTCCCTGATCTACCAGTCACAAAAGAATCAGGTGGTGCCCATTTGTTCATTAAAATTAATTAATTTAAAGGTGTAATTTAAAGTAGCTTGTTTGCATAGGCATCATACTGAAAGATGTCATCTTGTGGGGAGCATATGCTGCTCTAAAATCAGAAGTGTAAATGACCTTTGCCAAGGGAACTGACATAACCCCATACCATGACAGACTTTGGCTTTTGGACTTGTAGCTGATAATAGTCTGCATATTACGTACACTTGACAGCACATTAGTCCATTAGTGATTTATAGTGGTTTTTTATTAGGTTTGTACACCTGCACTTGCAAATTAGACTATGTTACAAAAGCAGACCTAGTTAGTCAGTATAAGTAAATAAAACCAGTAAGAATTTAGGATTTGTTTTTACAGTGCAACATTCCATTATTAATTTGCGATGTTATACAGTGTGCAAAAGTCTTAGGCATTCTGTGTTTTGCAATTTATAATCTGCTAATTCTTTAAGTTTTAGTTGTCACTGCACTTTGTAGTTCTAAAATTACAGTCTGTAGTCCGTCTTTTTCTCTACATATTTGTTAGTGGTGGATCAGCACTACAATCAGTCCAGCAGTGACACAGAGGTGTTTAAAAACTCCAGCATTACTGTTGTGTCTGATCCACTTGTACCAGCTCAACACACACTAACACACCACCATTAGTGTCACCGCAGTACTGAGACTGATACTCCACCAAAATAATACCTGATTTGTGGGGATCCTGACCGTTAGAGAACAGAATACTAACAAAGAGGACAAACAATATACAGTGGTGCTTTATAAAGTTTGTGAACCCTTTAGAATTTGCTATATTTCTTCATAAATATGACCGAAAACATCGGCAGATTTTCACACAAGTCCTAAAAATAGATAAAGAGAACCCAGTTAAACAAACGAGACAAAAATATTATACTTGGTCATTTATTTATTCAAGAAAATGATCCAATATTACATATTAGTGAGTAGCAAAAGTATGGATTAGCACGTTAATTTGAAGGTGAAATTAAAGTCAGGTGTTTTCAATCAATGGGATGGCAGTCAGGTGCGAGTGGGCACCGTTTTATTTAAAGAACAGGGATCTATCAAAGTCTGCTCTTGTGTATCATGGCACGAACAAAGGAGATGTCTGAGAACCTCAGAAAAAGAGTTGTTGATGCTCATCAGGCTGGAAAGGTTACAAAACCATCCCTAAGAGTTTGGACTCCACCCATCCACAGTCAGACAGATTGTGTACAAATGGAGGAAATTCAAGACCATTGTTACCCTCCCTGGACGACTAAAATCACCCCAAGAGCAAGATGTGTAATAGTTGGGGAAGTCAAAAGGACCCCAGGGTAACTTGTAAGCAACTGAAGGCCTCTCTCACATTGGCTGATGTTAATGTTCATGAGTCCACCATCAGAAGAACACTGAACAACAATGGTGTGTATGGCAGGGTTGCAAGGAGAAAGCCACTGCTCCAAAAAGAACATTGCTGCTGGTCTGCAGTTTGCTAAAGATCACATGGACAAGCCAGAAGGCTATTGGAAGAATGTTTTGTGGATGGATGAGACCAAAATAGAACATTTTGGTTTAAAAGAAAAGCATTATGTTTGGAGAAAGGAAAACACTGCATTCCAGCATAAGAACCTTATCCCATCTGTGAAACATGGTGGTGGTAGTATCATGGTTTGGGCCTGTTTTGCTGCATCTGGACCAGGATGGCCTTGACATCATTGATGGAGCAGCTGATTCTGAATTAGATCAGATAATTCTAAGGAAAATTCAGGACAACTCTGTCCAGGAAACTGAATCTCATAGAAGTGGTCATGCAGCAAGACACGACCCTAGCAACAAACATCGTTCTAAAACCAAAAAAATGTTTAAATAGAATAAAGTTCATGTTTTTGGAATGGGCCAAAGTCAAAGGGTCCCCTGACCTTAATCCAATCGAAATGTTGTGGAAGGACCTGAAGTGAGCAGCTAATGTGAGGAAACCCACCAACATCCCAGAGCTGAAGCTGTTCTGTACGGAGGAATGGGCTAAAATTCCTCCAAGCCGGTGTGCAGGACTGATCAACAGTTACAGGAAATGTTTAGTTGCAGTTATTGCTGCACAGGGGGGTCACACCAGATACTGAAAGCAAAGGTTCACATATTTTTGCTACTCACTAATATGTAATATCGGGTCATTTTTCTCAAAAAAAAAAAAAATTACCAAGTATAATATTTTTGTCTCATTTGTTTAACTGGGTTTTCTTTATCTACTTTGAGGACTTGTGTGAAAATCTGATGATGTTTTAGGTCATATTTATGCAAAAAATATAGAACATTCTAAAGGGTTCACAAACTTTCAAGCCCCACTATATGTAGAGAAACAGATGGACTACAGTCAGTAATTGAAGAACTACAAAGTGCAGCGAACACTAAAACTTAAAGAATAAGCAGAATATAAATAAAAATACTTAATTCCTAACACTTTTGCACAGTACTGTAAGTATTTTTTTAATTATTTGTTTATTTAACACTGCATCAGCAACAATGGCTATTCAGGAGCTAGGTTACTAACCAGACACATTCATACTAGGACAATTTAGAGCGACCAGTGGACCTATCACATGAATCTGGAATGTGAGAGGAAGCCAGAGTACCCAGAGTAAACCCACACAGACACAGAGGGATCATGAAAACTTCACACTCCACATAGGAGGAGCCCAAGCTCAGGTTCAAACCAGGGACCTCTGGAGCTGTGAGGTGATGGCACTAGCGCACCTTTCTGCCATGTAGTGCATCTAGAATTCTGTAATGATTATTTGATAAATAAATAACCTATATTTTGAATTCAGTGAATCCATGTTTATTCTGCTGTTATCAGCTCTGTCTTGCTACTGTATTCAAATCTAATGACATGAAAAATACAGAGCGTTATGATGGTGCAGCAGTTAGTATTGTAGCCTCACAGCTCCTTGGTTTGATTCCTGGCCCCTGCCTGAGTGAATTTTTGCATGTTCTCCCCATGTCCGTGTGGGTTTTCTCCAGGTTCCTTCAATATCTCAAAGATATGCATTAGGTCAGCTGGTGTCGCTAAAGTGTCCCCATGTGTGTGTGAGAGCTTGCATTGGTTTCCCCCTTGCATCCTGTGCTGCTGGTTATGTCTCAGCTATCCCATGAACTGAATGATTGGATGAACGAGAAAATTCACAAAACACAAAAAGCACAGTAAGAGGCTTTGAAGCATTTGTTATGGTTATGACAAAGCACCAACAATAACGTGAATCAAAATGTAGTACCACCACAACAATATCATTTTATTATAGTATTTATATGTTTATTAAGAAATGTGCTGTATAAAGTTTAGCTTTTAACTGGTTTGTAAATGAAAACAAAAGATGAAATTAAATGTTTGATAATGGCTTTATGGATCAGTTACACTGGACAACAAATTTTCGCTTTCTGAAAAAAAGATGCTAAAACAGAATAGCAAGCTGAACACAATTTTAGATTTGCTGTATCAAACTTGGAGAAACATTAGGGTTAAACATAACGGTAGGGTTAAAGGCCAGGTATAAAGACTTCAAAAGGGATCAGTGTCGTTTGTCACATCTGTTTCATGTGTTGTGGCATCTTCATTTAGCCTCATCTAAGCTTTGTGGGCAACATGCTAGTAGAAGTATGATGGGAAATCACAAAAAAAAATAGGTAACATCAGGTATGAGCTGTTTAACGTTCATCCGATCAACGTCCATTCGGTCTTAAGAATTTGAATTACCATGTTGTTTTCTGTCAGCAGGTGTCTCTGGGGTTCACTCACTAGTTTTCTGTCATTCAGGCGTGAAATAGATGTATAGAAGACAGAGTTTTACTTCATGTTCCTTTCGTTTTCATCAAGTGTTTCAAGCTTTATAAAAGATACAAATATCAGTATTACTGTATTGTATGTTACAGTACTGTACTAATTGTTTTCATATTGCGTTTTAATTATTATTATTGTTTAAAATAAACCAAAGTACCCAAACTACTATGTGACTCTGGTAACGTCTGATGTCACAGAACGTAAATGCGGATGTTACACGGTGCGTACCTGTAGATGCAAAGGAACATTTAAAGGTGATTTTGAGCAGTACGACATCCATACCATGCACCCAAAACTTTCCAGGAAGCAAAAACTTTGTTGTCTAGTGTTATAAACACCTAAAACAAATGATAGCCTTTGTACAGAACCGTGCTACGCTAAAGAAAAACCCATGAAATCGTGCTGGACGCCACTTTTACATTCGATCATTAGTTTCTTCAGGAAGACTGTCCACTTAAGAATTTTTCTGGGGGATTTTGTTTATGACCTGTAGGGTAAAAAAAGACATTCAGTTAGAAGAAGGAAAATACTGAGGAATACAAATGACAAAGTCAGAGCAAGCAGATTCTGTATAACCAGATGCGGTGTATATTTTAGAACATGACTTGCAAAAGAATCCAAAAAGTAAAACATGTCCAATAGTACCAAAAAAGTTATTATAAATCACACTCACTGGCCACTTTATTAGGTACACCCGATCAACTGCTCATTAATGCAAATATCTAACCAGCCAATCACATGGCAGCGACTCAATGCATTTAGGTGTGCTAAAGTTCAAACCGAGCCTTAGAATGGGGAAGAAAGGTGATTTATTTAAGTGACTTTGAACGTATTGGTGCTTCAGAAACTGCTGATCTACTGACATTTTCACACAGCCAACTCTTGGGTTTAGAGAGAATGTTCCAAAAAAGAGAGAATATGGTGAGGATATGGTGGAACAAGAGACTCGCATCATGGATGTGCAGCCATTAATACAGGTAACGAGTGGAGGACAGAAGAGCTTCTTAAAGAAGACATCATAGGTCTGTGAGAGCCAGAAATCTTGCTTGTTTGTGGGTGACCAAATACTTATTTTCCACCATGATTCACAATTAAATTCTTAAAAAAATCCTACAATGTGATTTCCTGGATTAATTTCCTCATTTTGTCTCTCATAGTTGAAGTGTACCTATGATGAAAATTACAGACCTCTCTCATCTTTCTAAGCAGGAGAACTTGCACAATCAGTGGCTGACTAAATACTTTTTTGCCCCATTGTACATAGGATTTGTTTTTTCTCACAGTGATTCCATGACTTCCGTTTTATCTCACTGTAGATTGTAGGGATCACTGTGTCAGTTACACCAAATTACGTTGTACTACGTACAAGTGATTTCACTTTCACAAGCTGGGCTTCCATCCCAACGTTTCACGAATGCTATGCGCATTTACAAAATTTCGGCAGAAAAAAAATGGGCATCAAATCGTGTTTCCATCCAGTACTGCTATATGAAGAAACTTTAGATGACGTAGGGTGCTACGTTTAGTGGTGGTATCAAAACAGGCAAAATGGAGGAATTTAACTCTGTCTTTGATTTCAGTGGAATAGTCTTTACAGCCACTTTTAAGGCGGTGTTTTCTGCAGTTTGAGGACTGGGCGCTGGGCCACGTAAT
This sequence comes from Ancistrus triradiatus, assembly GCA_025084515.1. Lineage (NCBI taxonomy): Eukaryota > Metazoa > Chordata > Actinopteri > Siluriformes > Loricariidae > Ancistrus > Ancistrus triradiatus. Next base: position 7,269 of record JAJAGP010007373.1, on the reverse strand, counting down.
GAGGGCTGAAACTGTTGTGTGTGTGCGTTGGTTCGGCCAGCAGTGCACATGATGCAACTTTAAAACATCCCTCCTCATCAGGTACATTATTATTTTAACAGTTGCTTTCATATTCAGTTGGGTCGACTATTAAATCGTATCTATATGTAGCAATACTAATGTTGTTCTGTTTTTGGTCTGATCATAATCATGTGGAATGTAGTCATATGACTTACAACTTGATACGTCATCGTTTATTTGAAAACCCTTTTCCCAAAGAAACCCAATATTGCTTTGGCTTTAGCAATATTCTATCTTTTTCAGCTCGCCCTAGCATAAAACCGCTTATGCGATATTTGGGTATTATTTTGAATTCTAGGCTTTTACCATTCAGGTTTTTTTTTTTCACAAAATTTGCTAAAACTTGGTGGATGGAAAACCCACTAAAGACAAATTTCCAATGTTGGAATAAAATCACAAGTCTTGCTAGAGTTGGGTTGCGCCTGTGTCATCTCAATCGCTTGGTGTCCAATAAAATCAACCGTCTTTAAAACTGTCATAAATCATTAATATTATCACAAGTCACGCAAATAGTGATGTGAACATTATGGACAACCAATAAATAAGTGAGCTCTCTCCAGCACCAAACAGCAAATTCCATGTGTATCGGAATGGCACAGTGGTAGACCTACAGATATTTAACCAAATAATGGAAACATTTAATTCTTCTGTGCTACATTCTTTTTTAAATGCATTTAGCCATTTGCTGTTTGATACATTTGTTAGAGTTACATGCAAATTACTGCACTCCAAAGTGCGAGGAAAATGATAAAAATATGTCAAATTCAAGCACTGAAATAACAAAAAAAGGTCACACTAATATTTCGTTGGACCACCTTTAGCTTAGATCATGGCACCCATTCGCTGTGGCATCGTTTCCACAAGCTTCTGCAATGTCACAACATTTATTTCTGTCCAGAGTTGCATTAATTTTTCCCCAAGATCTTGTATTGATGATGGGAGATTTGGACCACTGAGCAAAGTCTTCTCCGGCACATCCCAAAGATTCTCAATGGGGTTCAGGTCTGGACTCTGTGGTGGCCAATCCAAGTGTGAAAATGATGTCTCATGTCTCCCTGAAAAACTCTTTCATTCACAATTTGGACCCTTCTGAAACATTCACACCTTTTCCACGACCAAACAGACAGTGTCTTTTGACATGGTTTTTGTTTATTAACAAATGAGAACTACTCACTTCACTGCATCAGTTAGGGTTAAACAACTTATTGCTAGCTGAACATAATCACCAATGCCGTTAATTATCCGAATGGAAGCTCCTTTTTTAACTATTTCTTAGTAAAATCCAAGTGGTGCCCTTTTTGTTGGTCAGGCAGTGTGTATAATCATGAAAGTGTGGTGTTTCCATTATTTGATCCTAAGATAACATCACAGTACTTAATAAACCACTTGTTTATTATTATGATGTGCAATGGGACAGGGAATACCTACTCTAGAAATACTGTATAATGGTAGTTTTTGTGTTAAGAGGGGCTTACTGTTTTGGACTTCTGTTCTGTGTAGTTAGCCAGACATCTCCCCCCCATTTTCACGTCAATTTCCCTGAGGCCTTGTAAGCCACCAAGGGATCATGGGACTGCAACCCCATTGTAAGCAGTTAATCCTTAACATAAAAATAAAACAATTGTCAGTGTTTGATTAATCATCCATAAACAAGCAACTAAATGCAAACATGTTGCATTCCACTCCCGTACAACAAGGTATCTCAAGTATGAATGTTTGCAAATAGTCCCATCATTTTTGCTGAACCTAAAACCTTGCCGGCACACAGAGCCTGGAAAACTGAAAGATCTCTTATTGTATTTTTTATTCACATTCATTGAATTTCATAACGACACGTTAAACGTAGATACCTCCACAGCACCTAACAGTGATTACAGATCACTTGTTCTAATGTCCTCTGTAGAAGCAGAATGATTCTACACAGTCTCCAGTTCACTGCTGAATTGCCTGCTGCTCAGTCTGAGCATGTCTGCGCTGTCCAGCACAGGAGAATGAAAGGAAACACATGGGCCCGTTTCTCAATAGGCAATACTTTCTGTGCTTGTGTTCTTGGGGTGTACTTGGAAACGTCATCATCGCAGCCTAGTCCCGTTCCCTTTCTAAGTTTTGCATCTAACCAGTACGCTCCAAAGCCCCCTCCCACCATCTTATCGAGAATGCATCAGAGAGCAACTTGTGAGGACTTGAACAGCGAAATATCCCACAATGCATTGTCATGCTCGGTAATATGGCGGGATGAGAGGACTCCCAACTGGATGTTATAATTTCTAAAAGTATACCTTTATGGGGTGTCACGGAATGAAGTTAAGATTTTTTAAGGCTCGATGTAGTTTGTTTAAAAATTCAACTATGAGGTCAGTTTATCAAGATAAAGCTTACATAAAAAAAATGCTCAGACGTTTTGGAGATGTGAGTAAATTATTAACGTATTTATTATGCATTTATATGTATTATTTGTTCAGTGCCTGTATTCCTAAAATAAGAATTTGTCCTGATATAAGTTGAAGTTCTTGTTTGGTTCTGACTTATTACCGTATTTTTCGGAACCCATAAGGCGCACTTAAAATCGTTTAATTTTGGTCAAAAATCATCGAATTGCGCTTTAAATGCGTGCGTCGAATGTATGAGTTAATTCTGGTGAGTCTTCTGACCTAGAACCGATTGTAGATGGTACACGGCACTCATAAATCTGTCAGAATGTTTTAGCACGGCCTTGGTAGGTTACGAAGCTTACGGCCACCGTAGTGTGCAGCATCGCGGAGTAATACGGTATGTGCTTCAGCATTAGGGTACGTGCATTCATTCATACATTCTCGAAGCGGATTTCAAACTCAACGCTATCGGTCACGCAGTACAACATGGTCATAGAGCAGCTGTGAGAGAATTCAACATTAAGGAATCAATGGTACGGAAGTGGAGGAAGCAAGAAGACGGCCTGCGCCAGGTAAAGACCAAACTGAGCTTCCGACGGAACTTAAGAGTTTTGTTTCATTTAATGCGCCTTATAACCCGGTGCGCTTTATGGTCCGGAAAATACGGTATGTTTGGGAAGGTTTTTATTTATGCTTAAATGAGATCAGTCCATTGTTACATGGTTAGATTAAACTATTTAATGGAAAGTAAGAGATCTGAGCACTTCTTCCTCCACTGACAGGCTTTATACAGTGTGTTTCAGGTTTTTATCTAGGTGTAAAAAGTAAACGGTGTTGTCTCCATAGCCAAGTACGCTGCTGTTCCAATTGTAGAATAACCGAACTGCGTCCTCCCTTCATCGAGAGAATTTACTCGCAGGTCCAACTTCCTAGTCCAGACTTAGGAAGTCCAAACTTCGCGTACTTGGTATTGAGAAACGGCCTTGGTTTTTAACGCCTTTCTAATTTTTTAAAGGGTCATTATTACAGTGTTCAAACTTTACATTCAATTTGATTTATTTTAAGTTTGTATCACAGCTGCAATCTCCATTTCCAGGGTTCCAGATTCCATACCAGACCTTCTCATGCTCTCACACAACCACAACCCAGCCCTGTGATATCACCTGTCCAGCATTTTCCATCCTCTTCTGTTTAAATCCATTTCTTGAAGTAGTCTGGTTGAAGCTACATGCTTTCAGTGTTTGTGTGGAAAGAGTTCAAGCCTTTGCTCGCTAAGCTCTGTTTGTTCACTATCTATAGTCGTCGCTGCTCTCTGGTCCAACCTGCTATTTCCATTTTAGCTGTTAAAAAATCATTTTTGAATTTTCAGTTCATATCTCCAAATCGCCACATGCCCACCATCAACGTTCTACTCAGAGAAGTATTATTGAGGATCTCCCATGATTTAAGAAACACCGCCACATTCAAAGTCCTTTGAATGAAAAAATTCTTCATGACTGACAACCACAGACCGTCGATACCGAGATATGAGGGATGCACGAGGAGGGGGGAGGTAACTGGGCATGGAGGGGGAGTAATAGAGGACAAGTAGGGAGATCACATGAGCGGAAGCACGAAGGACTACAAAAAACGTTGAATGAAGATAAACTGGGAGAATGGGAGGAACGCTTCCAGTCCCCTCACAATCAGAGATTGGCTAAGCTCAAACCCTGATCCCATTGCAAGGAGGCTTGTGTTTTTGGACTTTTGGACTAGTAATTCCATACCAGACAGTCCCAGCACGGAGAACTGTTCGATATTAACTGTTGCTTTGCTGACATCGCGGGTGAAGACGGCAGCAGCCAGGCCATACTTGGAGTCATTGGCTCTGTCAATAACCTCTTCAATGGACTTAAACTTCAGAATCTGCATCACTGGTCCAAAGATCTGACACACAAACAAATATATGACAGTGCTTTACTTAAACTCTGATTTAAAGATATTTCCTTCTGTTTGGGCACCATTCTTGATCAAAGGTCATTCGCTTTACCTCCTCACGGGCAATTTTCATGCCATCCTGAACTTCTCCAAAGATGGTAGGCTGGATAAAGTAGCCTCGGTCTGCTGCCACACTGCCTCCACATAGAAGCTTCGCGCCTTCCTTTTTTCCACTGTTGATGTAGCCTAGAATCTTCTGGAACTGGTCATCATCAACCTTTAACAATGATTAAATATAAAGTACTTTGGCTAACTAAAAAAAAAAAAGAAGTCATTTTTGTGTCATTATCTGCCATTTTGTTTTACATCAGATTTAAGACATCATGTTATGCAGCAGTTTATTGTGAAACACCCTGCTCAAAACAGGGTGTTTCACAGGTCGTACCTGTGGACCATGATCAGTTTTAAGGTCGAAGGGATCGCCCACCACTCTTTTCTTTGTTTTTTCAATTTCATGCTGCGCTCTACAAACCATCGTAGATGTTCTCCTGCACGTAGGTACGTGAGCCGGCACAGCAACACTGTCCCTGGTTGAAGAAAATGGCCATATGGGCCTGGTCCACTGCATGCTCCACTGCCAAAGCAAAAAACAAGTTAATCAAAGCCGTAATTCATTTCATTTTCTGTTTCATTTATAGCTAATTTGTGTACTGGATGTCTGAAAAAGTATCAGAACAAAAGAAAGAATAAGAAACAGCATAAAAAGACACCATGAGGCTCTCAGGAATAAACAAAGAAAACATGCACATACTGTCAGCATCGGATAAAATAATGTTGGGACTCTTCCCTCCCAGCTCGAGAGTTACTTTCTTAAGGTTGCTCTTGCTAGATGCTTTCTGGATCAGGTGTCCTACCTATAGAACACATGTTAAAGATAAAGAACATGCATCTCTTGACAAACGTACACTTGGTTTTCATGTGTTATCCAATTCTCTCATCCCCATTAACACTTGGTCTTTTCATCCATCTTGTATCTGGGTAAGTTTTCAAACACATGCATTTGCACTTAACGTGGTTCAAGTCAGTGAGATTGAAATCCAATTACTGTATCCCATATTATATGTAAATCAGCTCATAACAGCGGACCATCCACAAGTACTCGAGTCTGATTTCAAGGCCATAAATGAGCATCCTCGTTCTCGTCTCAAACTCATCTGGACTCAGTCTTGTCTCTGTCTCGAGGTAAGGTGGACTAAGAAATTGTTTTCGAGATTAGAGATGCACCAATCGATCGGTCGATGACTGGAATTGGCCAGTTTTCAGGGTGATTGGCTGTGTCCGGTGATCAGCTGGTCAGTCTCATATAACCGATTCTGTACCAGTCACATTTAGCCTACACTTGTGCACTTGTGACGCCGACAGCAGCACAAACAGCCACACACAAACAGCATGTTGCTTTGATGAACGTTAACAAACGTGTATATGGAGCTTTAAACTTCAACAGTTAATGCTCAACTGCTCTGTGTTTGTTTCTTGGTCCCAACGTTTAGTGTGTGGCTTGATGGTCTGTTTATTTTTGGGTTCTTGTGCATCTGTGATCTGTTTTGTGTGTACATCTCTTGTTATTAGTTGATAAAAGCTCACAGTGTGCCTTTTTAATTGTGTTGTACCATTTATGCCCAAGATTTAGCATAATATTGTGTTTTTACTGCATTCAGTATGTATGACTTGTGGTCTTGGTCGGTGTATGCTGCTACCTGATTTTGGGGAGTTGCAATTCAGTATCTTTTCTTGTTCTTGTACTAACTGGTAAAAGGCTTATCAAGGCTCATCAAGGCTGTACTAAAGTACAATTTGTGCGAGTTTGCAGTGATTGATATTTATGTGGCCAATGCCAATAAGCTAAAGCTAGTGAGAGAATAAGGTCAGGTACAACCCAACAGCTCCTGCTATACTTTTTTTTAACAATTGTTTCTGTATAATCGTCCAAAAAAATTGCAATCGGTGCATCTCTAACTGACCAGCCGAGTCCAATGTGTCTGTCTCGACTGGTCAGTTGTAGGGGCATAACTGTGCATAAAAAAAATAAGCCTGTTAAACACTAGATATAGAAATAGATGAAGTGATTTAACACAAGTGGACGTTACTGTGCCATGGATGAGAAATGAAGAACAAATGAACACTGAAGAATTTGTATTAACTGCATTAACTACATATATAGCCCATCATTACCTTGTCTGCAGTGTGGCTGTCTTTCGTTTTAATATTTGTGGATGTTCATTACTCCATGAGAAAAAAAACAAGAGGGAGAAAAATAAAACTAGCTCAGACAAAGCGTTCAAGCTATTGGAAAGATACTTGGGGATTATGGGAAATGTAGTGCCTGTAGTGAACTTGCATGGCTTGTCCTGTATTTATGCTCAGCAATATGGGATAAAATTGACTTTTTAGCCCCGTAATTTTAGTGGGGCACAGCAACATTTTACTGGGGCACGTGCCCCAGTAAAGTGGGTGTGATGATGCCCCTGTTTGCTATATTCAGTTGATTTTATGTAGTGATTTCTGATTAAGTTTGAGAGAAGAAGGGACACAGAATCACCACCATTTGCTTTCAAAAGTGACATTGCCTTAATTTGACTAAGGCAATAATATAATATTTAATAATAATCTTAGGCTATGTATTATTTAATGTTATATTTAATGTAAATTATTATTTACATGTACAGCATTTAGCAGACACCCTTATCCAGAGCGACTTACAATCGATAAAGTCTTACAATCCAAGCAATTGTGGGTTAAGGGTCTTGATCAAGGACCCAACAGTGGTAGCTTGGCAGAGGTGGGATTTGAACCCTGGACCTTCTGATCCATAGTCCAGTACCTTAACTGCTAGGCTCCACAGTCCCCCCCCAATTATTTA
>JAJAGP010007372.1:0-13969 GCA_025084515.1 Ancistrus triradiatus | reverse complement strand
TGGCTGATCAAACTATCTTCTCTACTGGTGGTCTGTCTGGACCGTCCGTGTGCGTGCCATCACAGAACCACTGCTCCCAACAACTATTAATAGCTAGGTCAGAATGGAAAAGATGGTGAGCAATTAGTCGAAATGGCCATCAGTCCAATGATAAGTGCCCTCTCAAAGTCTGTCAAAAATGTCTGGGCAAAATGTTTTCAAGTGCACCATATAGGCATGTCTAGCAGTCAACAATCTCTTAACTAGAGGTACACTACCCAAAAGCAGATTCTGAGAGCCTTTTTATAGGGCAGTGGGATAAGTAATTGTATACGCTCTTGTGGCAAGCCCCAATGTCTAATTACAATACACCTGTAATCATTTACGTACCTGCCTGAGATGTAACTGCATGTCGAGTTTTGCAGCAATTCGACATTTCCATCTGAGTGCTTTATTTTTTTTGTCAGTGAGTATATAAAACACTCACCACCCACTTTACTTTAAGTACATATTGCCAGTACCAAGATGGACCTCCTCTTGCCTTTAGGCAGTTTCTTTTGGCACAACGGGCCAACACTGGTCCGGATCCAGTTTGCGGATGTGGGCCTACACTTGTCCAACATCAGCCCAGTCTCAGTGATTTGTTTACTCATGCGGCCCAGCTGTGGGCCACATCCTTTATTCTCATTTTACATATGAATCAGCATCACCTTTGGCTTGAAGCTGCATCACCTCCAGTAGTTTCAGTTGTTTGAATGGTCATAAATGGCAAATAATTTTTTTTTATGCTACTGCTTTTTAAATCTTGACAACACCTGTGGGACAAAGGATATAATACTGCTGTTTAAATGTTTTGATTAAAGTACATAAATGTTGAGTCAATCAATAGGTCTGATAGCAATTCAAATGTATGCTCTTATCCTCTGTCCTGTCAAGGCTACTAATGCTAAGGCTACCCCTTTTGGGCTCTACTAGACAATAATGCTCACCAAATAAAGACAGGTATGTTAAAATGCATAAGACATAGTGTAACAGTTAGCTTCAAAATCGTTGACATTGCAAAATAAAACAATAAATTTCATAATAAGAGACAGCTTTGCAATATGTGTTATTGACAATAAGATATTATAATAAGACTAAGAAATTACGTAATTAGTAATAATTAGACAGTAATACAGTAATATGAAATATGTAAATACATTAACTAATGTCAGTGGTGTTGGCAATATTGTCCTATTTGATGGGGTTATGAATGCTGAAAAGTACAGACAGGTTATAATTCTTAACTCCTTTTCTATGCCACTGGAAAGCATCTGATTGGGAATGCTTTTTCAGCATGATAACTTTCCCATGCATACTTTTTTTTTTTTTAGAGAAAAAGAGCCGATAAAACACTGACTATCATGGACTGGCCTCCACATAGTCCAGCCCTGAATATTATAGAGGCAGTATGGGATCACCTGGACAATGAAAGAAATAAAAGACAGCCCGAATCTAAAGTATAGTATAGTATACCAGATTACTTCAGAAAACATCAGTCTCCCCAAAAGTGTTGAAGCTGTGCTTAGGGAGATCACACTAAATATTGACTTTAGCCTGTAGAAGCCATTTTGTTCTGAACATTGTGATTCTTTTTTGTACATATCCTGTTTTTCTGTTTGTATCTTTTAATAAAGAATGATTATATATGGTCATTATACCATTGTTAAAACAACAAATTAAATGGTGCCCTAAGACCTTTGCACAGTATGCTGTAAAAATAAATCAGTTACATAATAAAGAAATGTGCTGACTGTATTGCTGAATTTATCATTTTTACATGAACCAGTTACACCAATTCAATATGAAACAAATCAACAAAAACCTGGTAACATAAACAAAACATATTATTGTATACTTGTCCAGGAAAGGACAAGGGTTAAAAAACAATTAGAGGGAACATTTTGCACTTCATGAGCAAGTTTTTAAAAAAATCCATTGCCACGACTGGCAATTCGTTCTTTTCTTTTCTGTTAATCTTGAACATGCATTCTTTAATTCGTGAGTACATTTCCTTAATTCATCTCCACAATTAACACTCTTGTTTAATCATGTGCTTTTTACGTGCTCACATTGTATACTAGCAGGCTAACTGAAACTAATGCTTTAATGTGTTTAGATTTAGATTCCTTGAAAATAGGAAAATGAGATAAAATAAAGTCCCTGTTATTGTTGTTTTTTAAACTTCGGCTTTAGCAAAATTTGTATTTTGTTTAAGGTTTAAATATTGTTTTGGAGTCTCAAATGTACCACAGTTTAAAACAAATGGCTGTTTGTACTATTTATTGGTGCTAACAAGTGGCCGAGTGTGGTGCTTCGGTAGCCTGCAGCAATTTGCAATACCACCCCCGGATTCAGGTGCTCAGATGTGGCACAATTTAAGAAAAACTACTTCAAACCTATTTTCTTGCATGCTAGCTGTTGATGCTAACTCAGCGAGGATTGCTAGCTCAAGTGTCCAAAAGCTAGGGGCATCGATGGACAGCTGCAAAAATGACTAGACCCCCTAAATAACCCAGTATCTAACCTGTATTGAGCCTGCTGGTGCTAATGGATCTCCGTCCAAATTTCTGGGCAAATTTCAACTATATAGCTTCTTGAGCTCATAACAACTAGTTGTTGTTTTTTAAGTTCACAGTCCCTAAACATATGTATTAATTTGCTCTCTGTATTGGTTTGAATGTTTAGACATGTTTATTTGAAAAAGCATGTTTTGAGGACTGTTTTGAGACTAGGGACTGCTTTCCTCACATCTGGCAGTCGATGCTAACTTGGTGGCCAGCAGAGATCATAAGACCCACAAGGTGCCAGATTGGCACATACTTTTGCCATTCACTAATATGTAATATTGGACCATTTTCCTCAATAAATAAATCAGAAAGTATAATATTGTTGTCTCATTTGTTTAACTGGGTTCTTTATCTACTTTTAGGACTTTTAAGAAATGTAATGATGTTTTAGGTCATATTTATGCAGAAATAAAGAAAATTCTAAAGGGTTCACAAATTTTCAAGCACCACTGTGTATATATATATATATATATATGTATATATATATGATGATATATATATATATAATTAGATATATATATATATATATATATTGTATATATATATATATGTATATATATATACATATATATATACATATATATATATACAACAGTGCCTTGCAAAAGTATTCGGCCCTTTTGAACTTTTCAACCTTTTGCCCCATTTCAGGCTTTAAACATAAAGATATGAAATTGTAATTTTTTGTGAAGAATCAACAACAAGTGGGACACAATCGTGAAGTAGAACGAAATTTATTAGATATTTTTAACTTTTTTTAGAAATAAAAAACTGAAAGTTGGGCATGCAAAATTATTCGGCCCCCTTGCATTAATACTTTGTAGCGTTATCTTTTGCTGCGATTACAGCTGCAAGTCGCTTGGGGTATGTCTCTATCAGTTTTGCACATCGAGAGAATGAAAATTTTGCCCATTCTTCCTTGCAAAACAGCTCGAGCTCAGTGAGGTTGGATGGAGAGCGTTTGTGAACAGCAGTTTTCAGCTCTTTCCACAGATTCTCGATTGGATTCAGGTCTGGACTTTGACTTGGCCATTCTAACACCTGGATTCGTTTATTTGTGAACCACTCCATTGTAGATTTTGCTTTATGTTTTGGATCATTGTCTTGTTAGAAGATAAATCTCCGTCCCAGTCTCAGGTCTTTTGCAGACTCCCAACAGGTTTTCTTCCAGAATGGTCCTGTATTTGGCTCCATCCATCTGCCCATCATTTTAACCATCTTCCCTGTCATGCTGCGGAAGAAAGCAGGCCCAAACCATGATGTTGCACCACCATGTTTGATTTCTTGACAGTGGGGATGGTGCGGTCAGGGTGATGAGCTGTGTTGCTTTTACGCCAACATAACGTTTGGCATTGTGGCCAACAAAAAGTTCATCTTGACCAGAGCACCTTCTTCCACGTTTCATGTGTCTCCCAGGTGGCTTGTGGCTGAAAAGTTTTAGAGGGACGGCCGGGGGTCTTGGTAGATTTGCAGTGGTCTGATAATCCTTCCATTTCAATATGATTGCTTGCACAGTGCTCCTTTTTGTAAAAACCAACACGCTGTCCTGCTCGGTGGTACAGTGTCCTGAGCACTCTGATGACAAACTAGGAGTCATCAGGACACTGGACCACCGAGCAGGACAGCCAGCGTCCCACTGACAACAGAGGCCAAGGATGGAGAGAAATCTCACATTTAAGCAGAGGGCCTGGGCAAATGTGGTTATCCGAACTGGGGCCTTTGTCAAAGCCGGTAATTAAGACGCCCCAAAGAGTGCTCCAGCAGATCGACAAGAGAAAAACAACAAACACTAGTCAAAGCTATTAAGCGTTAAACCAGTGGTGATTCATATGTGGCAGGGAGAACATCGGAAACAACTGAGACGCATATTTGCCAAACACCGCGTTCTCAGTGGCTTTCAAACTCCAAACACCGCTACGCCAGAAGAAACTGGTCCACCCCAAGGATCGGGGTCCCCCAGCACAAACAGAGTAATGTAGTGTACGCTGTTAAAGTGCCGGGAAGGATTGCCAGGAATTGTACATCAGGGAAACCAAACAGCCACTGGCGAAACAGATGGCACTACAACATAGAAGAGCTACCTCATCAGGTCAGGACCTCTGCGGTTTACACCCACCCACAAGGCCACTGGCCACTCTTTCAAGGATGAAGACGTGCAGATCCTTGATAGGGAGGAACGATGGTTTGAACGCGAAGTAAGTAAGTAAGTAATAGAAGCCATTTTTGTAAAACGGGGGGAACGTCCATCCCTGACCGAGGAGGGGGCCTCAGAGTACACCTCTCACCATCTTACAAACGGAGCCATCGCAGCCCTTCCCCAATCCTGTTGTGAATGGCACACGTGGCCATTGTCGTTAATGGTTATGTCAATCTGCATATTAAACTGATCACCACCGGCCCATGGTTATGCAATGGTGCTGGTACCAGTCGTTATTTATGCAAAGGTGCTGTATATAAAGATTGGGGAAGTTTTCCAACTGCTGAGACTGAAGAAGTCACTTAGATGAGTGACGAAACGTTTCTCCAACAAAATCTATGTCCAGATGAACAGGTTCAACTTCTGGGATATCCTAGACATCATTACAAAAATTGCACTTTCCCTGTGCCACAGTTTATTTCAGTATTAGTTTGTTAAAGTAAACAAGCAAAATAAAATAAACAAATACATAAATGTATCACAACAGTATGAATGGCTTTCCATGACAGAAGCAAGTTCATGAAGATCTTAGTCAAACACACTCATACTGGGACAATTTAGAGTGACCACATAACCCAAAGCATGGTTTTGTAATAGGGCTGTGAATCTCTCCCTTTCAGACGACACAATGTGCATCTCAATATGCGGTTTGTGAAACAATATAAAAACAATACAGTTAAGGAGGTCATGATTTGATACACTTCAATTCATTACTTTATCCATTTATGTATGAGACCAGATTCACAAAAGTGTCATGTGTTTTTTCTTAACTTCATTCTTAAGAAAAAAAGTTATGAAAAATTGTTATTCTTCAATTAACTTCTTACGAGTTATCTTATTTTTTAAAGTCTTTTCCTAAGAACGATTCTAAGAACAAGTGGTATTGTAACGATCGGGCGGACAAACAGGAGTGAGACGATTGCATATTCCAGTGCAAGTAAGGATTCATTAACCATAAGTAAACATAAATGGACAAAAAACAACCCAAACGCAAAACCACAATGTAAACAGGGTGACCATCCAAGGAAAAGCAAGAGAAGGTGAGTGCTAGAATGCTCGGAGGAACCACGGCGACACTCACGGTGACGGACTGTCAGGCGGAAATGAGACAATACTTCCCCAAGGAGTTCACAAACAGCTGAGCTTATATCCTGTGTCCCACAGGTGTTGTCAATAAACAAAACTGACCCCGTTGTCTGAAGAGGACTCCCGGATAGGACCACAGGAGTCATGTGGTCCAACGGAAGATTGTGGGCAATGTAGTGAAGTTCGTCCACAACGGAGATGAATGGAGTGACATGGTTGTGGGGCGTGACTTAAAAATTAAATTTATTATCTAAACTTACTCTTGACCATCCTTGTCTTTTGCTTTCCACCATCACCCCACAATTATCATATTTTCCAAGAAGGAAATAATTAAGATCTTCTTAAGTTTTTTCAAGAATTGCATTTAAAAGCATTCTTATGAACTCCTTAGCATTTGTCTTAAGAAATGTGTTTGTCGCACGTTTTTTCTTAAGAAAGCTTTCATGAATCCGGCCCCAGATCCCTGCCATCCTTCATATCATGCATCCAGGCCTTTACATGCATTCTTGTAAATGAAAGACTATTTTTAAATCTAACTACATAGCCCTACAAATTTGGGTTATACACCCTAATTACAATAAATGTTGGACCATCTTTAGCTTTGAGCAAAGTCACAAAATTTATTTCCATTCCAGAGTTGCTTTGATGATGGGATGGTTGAACCACTCCATAAAGTCTTTTACAGCACATCCCAAACACTTGAAGTGGGGATAAGGTCAAGATTCTGTGGTGGCCAGTTATGTGTGAAGATGATTCCTCATGTTCCCTGCACCTCTTTGCTACTTAATATAATTTAAACAGTTCATATATTTTCATTTGATACCTCAAACAGAGGGAGGAACAATTTGGTGTGCTTGACCTATATATAATGAGTATAATAATTAGGGCTGTCAAATTGAATAGGTTAAAAACACATTAATGGTGATTTTTTTTTCAGTGCAATTAATAGTTTTTATTATGTTGTATTACTATATATTATGTAACTTTTATGAGATCATATGTACTTTTTGCAAGAAAGAACATCTCGCTGTTACCATAAATTGATGTTTTTATGAGATAGTACGTTGTAAAAACGACATATAGCATGGTGATACTACTAGCAAGGAAAGACGCTATGAGCCTGGACATTGTTGTCCATTCCTCTTGGCATATCCTTGCAAGCTCTGTCAGGTTGGATTCGGAGCATCGGTACGCAGCCATTTTCAGCTCCTTCTGTATAGATAGCTTATATTTTATTCACTCGGAGGCCGGCATTGTAACTCAGCTCACAACTCTATTTATTCTCCATTCCCACTCTCCTTACACTTTTCCGTACACTTCCGCTTCCTTAAACTCCTTACTTCTCCCCCCACAGAACTCTGAGTACTGTAGTTCTCACCAGTATACCTCCTCCATTTAGCTGAACAGTACTCCATACACATAACATTTTTTAACTTGTATTGTTAATTTCACATCCTTTAACTTTTTTCACATATTACTTAAATCTTTTCCAAACTACATGATTTTGTTTCAAAACTGAACTTGTTTTTATTTTTTTTTCCATTAACCTTAGTTGTTTAAGCACATGGTTCATATGTTCAGTCTATAAGGAGGTCTCGACAATCTTCCAGACCTTGTGACAAATCCAGTTGGATGGAGATGTCTCCTGTTTCACCTCAACATCTCCCACTCTACAGCTGGTAGAATGTGGTTTTCACGCTTGACCCACTTATTTAAGTTTGTGAGGTCTACACAAATGCTCCCATTTGTCTTGGGAACAACAACTATCCCTGCACACCACTCTGTAGGAGTGCTCACCTTGAAAATGACGTCCATACTCTCCATTCTGTCCAGCTTCTCTTTCACCCTGTCCCTCAGGAGCAGTGGCACTCTGCAGGGTGTTGAAAGTGCATATGACATTGCTCCTTTTTCCAGTTCAGTGTGATAGAACCTTTGAAGTAACCAAAGTCCAGTAAACACAGAAGGACAATGCAACAAAATTTGGGGTATTCTGTTGTGCTAGAGCATCAATGAGTTGAACCAAACCCAGGGCTTCAATTGCTGGAAGCCCTAAAAGTGCTTTTGTGAGTCCAGCAACAACATAAACGTCTTGGAAGCACCTACGCACTTTTGCTGTGAGGACCCCTCACAGCAAAGTGTCCTTTTTGTGACACTTATTGCATTCAACCTCTCTAGTTGGTCTTTCCATGCTTGCTTTTTTCCTACACCGCATCTACCACAGTCTTTTTTGTACTGATACTGTTTAGTTTTGTGGACATTTTTTCCGTTGTGTTTTTCAAACTTTGGGTTTTGAAGATTCTTTTTGTTTCCCACTTTTCCTGTGATAGCATCTACATTCATGCCCTTAGCTGCTCCTGTAGTGTTGGGGTCATGCAGCACAGCTTGTTGTTTTTTCATTTTGGCAGACTTTTTGAATTGCCTTGTTCAGGGTAAATCAGGATCTAGCTGCAGAAGTTCAGACAATCTGTGGACTCTGATTCCCACAACAAGTCTATGCCTTATTAGTTCTTCTTTCATTATGTCATAATTAAGATGCTTTGTGAGCTTATGTACTGATGTGATGAATGTCTCTGCACTTTCTCCCTCTTCTTGACACCTGCGATAAACTGGGCTCTCTCAAATAGACATTATGTCTACCAACACAGTGTTGCTGGAATGCTATACAAATATAGAAAATTCTAAAGGTTTCACAAACTTTCCAGCAACACTGTACATCTAGCAAGGGTTGGTTTTGCCTCTAGCTGTCCCATAGACATTGTGGGCTATTTTGTGTAGAATTTTATGGAAAAAGTCTATAATCTATTGTAGAGGAAAACATAATAACATGTGGAGAAGGTGAAAGGGGAGTGACGACTTTCCGGCTTTATTGTACAAAGCACTGTTGTGTCCTTAGCGAAAGGGATAGCTGTGCGAAAGGGTCACATTACTTGAAAAGGAGCTTGAAGGCAACGAACATAGAATGTGACGGCTTTCATTATTTGATGATTAAGGAAGAGATTTTTGTTGGATCACAAATCCGACTGGTAATTAGTGTCAGGGAGTTTGAAGATCTATTTGTGGGGCCAGAGAAAATAGCATGAAAGTCAGTTTAGCATGTCACTTAAAATTGTCTTGTCAACTACAGAGCACCAAATTACATTTATCTGATTGTCAACATGCTTATACCCTAAAAAACCATGAAGTGCAACATGTCAATAAAAATTTATTTTCGTCCTTCACACTTCTTCCCTGCCGATCTTGGGGCAGTCAGTGGTGAACATGGTGAAAGGTTTCACCAGGACATGATGACCATGGAAAATCAGATTCAGGGCAACTGGAATCCATCAAGTCAAGTCAAGTCAGATTTATTTCTATAGCGCTTGTTACAATGTAGCATTGTCTCAAATCAACTTTACAATTTTAGATTATCTCCTAACATCGACGTCCAATCCCAATTTGAGCAAGCCTAGGGTGACAGTGGAAAGGAAAAACTTCTTAAGTGTTATGAGGTAGAAACATTGGGAGGACCAAGACTCAAAAAGGGACCCAACCTCCTTGGGTGGCGTAGATGATGAATGTAAGAATGAAACTAATTTATCTAAACTAATAAGTCATGGAGTCATAGTTCAAGTAAAATGTAAAATATGTACATCGGCATTATGTATTCCGATACACAGTCACTCCAGGATCTTGAGTCTAAGCAGAAAAGTCCTTGGCGGCACTTCGTCCCCAGATAACCGAAAGATGGAGAGAGTAACTGCCCTCTGGTGTGGCCCGGGTATGGTGGGACTGGAGCTGATGATGGAAACTGCTTGAGTGAAGCTGAAGCAGATGAACATCATGTGTGGGGCAGGAACACCATTCAGAGAGAAAACAGAAAATGTAATTAGTTATTGATTAAGAGCACAGTGTCTATTAACAATCACTGATGCCATGTGTAGCATGAGAGCCTGGCAGCATTAGCTATAGCAGCATAGCTAGAAAGAGAACCGGAAGGTAACACAACCATGAGGGATCACATGAGATGTCGGCAATCCCAGGGGAGGCAGAAGACAGCAACCCAACGTCTCTGATCACCATAAAACTCTTTGACTATGAACTCCCAGCTCTGCCCTTAGTCTAAGGCAAGGATGCACAAGTCAGGATCAAGCGATCCCAGTTCAATCCAGACCGCCCACCATACACTCCCCGCTGCCATGTTTACGAATAATTGAGCCAAGTGGCAGCATATACAAAGAAAAAACAAGCCACGCACAGACCCCTGAGGCACGCCATACTTCACTTTTGAGAGCTTAGAGCGTAGATTATTTACATGAACAAACTGGTACCGGTCGCTTAAGTAGAATTTAAACCAAGAAATTGCCAATCCCTTAACACCTACAGTATTTACTAGTCTGTTTATTAAAACATCGTGGTCTATTGTGTCAAATGCTGCACTTAAATCTAACAGAACAAGAAAAGAAACACAACCATTATAATTAATAAATCATTTACTACCCTAATTAATGCTGTTTCAGTACTATGATGGGTCCTGAAGCCAGACTGAAATGTTTCATAAATACCGTTCCTTTGAAGGTAACTGCAGAGCTGCTGATAGACGGCTTTTTCTAAGATTTTGAATAAAAATGGTAGATTTGAAATCGGTCTATAATTAGATATCACACAAGGGTTAAGATTGACTTTTTTAATGAGTGGTCTGATAACAGCACACTTAAAAGATTTGGGCACATAACCAAAGGTAAGGGATGAATTTAAAATAACTAACAGTGGCTCTATAATACTAGGTATTACTTCTTTGAGTAAAGTTTTTAGTAAAGTAAGTTTTATGCCTAATGTTTTCTATTTTATCATTAAAGAAAGCCATGAAATCATCACTGTTAAAATTACACAGAATGGGAGAATCACTTTCTGTAGGGTTTTCTGTTAATTTGGAGACTGTATTAAAGATAAATCTAGGATTATTCTTATTTTTCTTTATGATTGAGAAAAATATGCAGCTTTAGCTGCTTATACTCTGCCATGCCGTCCCTCCAAGCAATTTTAAATACCTACAATTTACTATGTCGCCACTTGTGCTCTAGGCACCGTGTTGTTTGCTTTAAGGTACGGGTCTGGTCATTATACCATCGTGCTAGCCTTTTGTCCCTAATCTGTTTTAACGTAGCAGGAGCAATCATATCCAGGGTTGAGCAAAACACACATTCTAATTGGCCATTTACACACTCAAGATGATTGATCTTTGTAGGTGTATTAAACTTCAAGTCTGGTAGGTTTTTAATAAACGCAGCTGGAGTAGCAGATGTGATGGTGCGCTTGGTGTGATAACGAGGCAGAAGGATTTTATTTATTAGAGATAGTTCAAATACTAAAAGATAGTGATCTGAAATCAAATCACTTTGTGGGAAAACATCAAGGTTATCTATATTGATACCAAATGTTAATATTAGATTTAAAGTATGATTACAGCGGTGGGTTGGTCCCATCACATTCTGAGTGATACCCATGGATTCCAAGATGGCCTCAAAAGCAATTTTTGGATCCTGCTCATTGCCAAAGTGAATATTAAAATCACCTACAATTAAAGCCTTATCTGTTGAAAGTACTAAGCATGAAAGAAAGTTAGCAAATTCCTGAAGGAATTCTGAATAAGGACCTGGAGGGCGATAAATAGTGATAAGGTGAAAAGAGTGTGGTTTTGACTTCCATAATGATGGATCAGTTACATTAAGAATCAATATTTCAAACGAATTAGCCTTGTGGTAATGTGATTTAGTTGTATCAGCTAGCTCTTTGTCAAAAATTGTGGCTACGCCTCCCCCCAACTTTTGAAAACAATGTTGTGTATGTGTCTAGTGATTAAACCATTTGCATCTTCCTCCATACCGGTCCCAAACATCAGTAAGTAACAAACAAACCTCTCAATTCAGCAGGTGACATTTCTTAAGGTGGAACTACAGCCTGGACCATGGAAGGAGGTGCACCAGAAAATTGTCTAAATAGATCATACATAATCTTAACCTGCTACAAAAGTCTTTCAACAATGGACTGAGTTATACCAATATCCAGCTGAGGTCACCAGCTGAAATGTTAAATACGCATACTCTGGCCACGATGAAGGCAAGGTTTTTTTTTCATATTAGTATTTAAGTTAACATTTCACACAATGCCACTGATTAAAAACAGCTTAGGTGACAGCATTGTTAATGCCAGGCCTATGAAACATTTAAAAGCCAAAGTTGGAGATAAGCAGAACTGTATAATGATGTTAGCTTGTAACGGTGTTACTCAAAAGCTTTTATTTTTATAGCTAGTTAAGTTTACAAATAAGCTTAATTATCATGCTTCATATCATAGACTTTTGTATATTAATGCTCTAGATAATGCTCATACAATTTACTATTCAATCATCAGTGCATATTAATATGCAAGCTTCACATAAGCCTTACAGTAAACTATGAACACATTGGTAGGAAGTCTAATTCATCAATGCCTATCCTCACAGAAAATGCCACACCGGTGTCCACTGAATGTTTTTGTGCAGTGGCTGGAGGGTGGTGGGAGTCAACAACCAAGAAAACAATCCATTGGATTCAGTCTACACTACTGACAAAACCTAAACAAAACCTTCCACCACAGTTTTTCAAATCCTGCTTACCCGTACATACATAAGGCTGTCCATGAATACCCACATAATATATTAATTATTCAATAAACATAAAATACATGTTTAAAGGTCTGAATAAACTGATACTGATTAATTTATGGGCAGTTGAATTAGGTTATTTCTGACACTGAGTCAGAGATAACAGTGGCATATTAGACCTTGAAAAGATGAGGAAATTTCACCAGAAACAGAAAGTAAAAGTAGTATAACGTCTAGGCATTACCAAAAGAAATAGTATATAAGGGCTGGTAAAACTGAAAGATGTTGGCATTTCCACATTGTTCTTGCAGAGTGTACGTGTCCTATTGATGATGTTCATAAGTTAATGCAATAAATTGCTGTTTGTTTCTCAACTGAAAACTTTAGCTCGGCTTGAGTGAGTGAGTGATACTGAGTATTATAAAGCGCTCTAATCTAGTCGTGGGACTGTCAGGGATTGGGGCAGTTGGGAACCAACGTGCAATGACCTACCCATAGTTAAAGAGAAAACAGAGAGTATACAAATATATGTGAAACAGGTAGGAATATAGTATAAAGTGTTAGAAAAAAACAAACTATCGTATTAAAGAAAATAAGTGAATGCAGAGACAGTGGGATAGAAGAAAAAGAAAAGATTATAGAAAACAGAGAAAGTTACAAACAGAAATACTCCATTACTACACCTGGGATTTGTCAAAACATAACCGTAGATGAAAGGCAAAACAGAATACAGCACAGGGATATTCAAAAGCAGGGTGGAAATGATTTAAAACAGAGAATGCGTTATTACAGAATGTAAAATAAGAATATATTGATTACATAATAACGTTAAGCTAAGAACCAACTTAATAAAGGTAGACATAACCAAAAGAGGATACAAACTAACTCGCCATGTGCTGTAGACTGTGGTGATTTTATAAGTGTGGTACACAGAAGCGTGTTTATGGACTAACCACACCAAGTATTCAAAGGGTATATTGAAATGCCCAGGATACTTGCAAATAGAAAATGTAACAGCTGAAAGATATACAGAAAAGTGGTTAGGGCAGATAAAAATCTAGAAACCTTCATCAGCACAGCTGTCAAGCAAACCTGGTCAGAAACCAAAAGGGTGAAAGAAAGTGAAGGACATTTGTAATAATTTACATAGTAGGGACAATCCAGTGCATTCAGTGAAGCCATGTCTCTAGGTAAGGAAAGAGGAATGGCATTTTTGGAACTCTTGATTAAGGAACACCCAAAGTAGAGAAAAAAAATCTGAAAAAATAACATTAAATAATGGGCAAACCAAACTAAGCAATTCACGGATGGGTGGCCAAGAGGTGGAATGTGGAACAAAGACAGGTGTTTGTGATTGGAGAGATGTGTAAGAGGGAACAAAGCAAATAAGACCAGAGCAAAAAACAAAAAGAAAAAAGTACTAGAGCTCTATTTGGTAATATTATATGAAGTAAAGGCAGAAGAAATAGCAGAAAA
>JAJAGP010007371.1:0-13969 GCA_025084515.1 Ancistrus triradiatus | reverse complement strand
TAATATTTCAATAATTTAATTTAAAATAAAATAATCAATATTTTAAATGCTTAAAATAAATATTTCAGCTGGGCATGAAAGAGTCGTAGAGCATTTTAGCATTACTGGGATGTAGGGTGTAATTTTCTAATTCAAATGATTTTCACCAGTGTATTATACATTATACAGTCAAATGGTGTAGTATTATCATGTGACCTTCACACATCTCTAGATTACTTATGTTTCCAAAGACAGTTTAAAGGTTATGCAAGGAGTTGTTATACTGCAATGTTTTGGGATTACTAACCAAAAAAGGACACGCTTTAATGCACAATTCGATCTCTTTCTTTGATTTGGCTTTTTAAAAATTTGTTATATGTAATGTAATACAAAAAACATGCTCTTGTAATCAAATATTTAACTGTACAGCTTAAGCCTCCCATGTAACAGGTGTTTGTCTGTCAAAGCAAAGACACAGCAGCACGTCTTTTGGTTTACCTTCCTGCTCTGTATTCAGTACAAACTCAGTTCTGTTCTCTCATAGGTGTTGTGCAGTTTGTGACATGCCCTCTGGTTTTGTGACCAAGGTGCACCACCAAGAGGATGCACATTTCTTAAATAATCTGAAATGTGAATTTTAATTGTTATGATGCAGATGTTTATATTTTTTATTGAGATTATTGATTAAGATTTTTAACCATCACACCCCAATGAGCTCTGAGCTACAACCCCAAATCAGAAAAAGTTGGGACGGTATGAAAAATGCAAATAAGATAAAAAAAAAAAAGCAGAGTTTCTTACGTTTTGTCGCATTTTTGGTTCAAAATTGTCCACACATTCTGTATTGGGGACAGGTCAGGACTGCAGGCAGGCCAGTCCAGTAGCCATAACCTCTTCTTCCACAACCATGCCTTTTGTAATGTGTGCAGCAGTTACTGATAAAGATGTCGTCTTGAAGGCTGCTTATATTGCTCTAACATCTCAGTGTACTTTTCTGCATTAATGCCGTACCACAGAAGTGTAGATGACCTTTACCAAGGGCCCTAACCCGACCCCATATCGTGACAGAGCCTGGCTTTTGGACTTGTTCTTCATAACAGTTTGGATGGTCCTTTTTTTCCATCTTTGGTCCGAAGCACACAGCCTGCATTTCTTCCAAAAAAGATCTGTTATACTGATGGGTCTGAGCACAATCCCCATTTCCACTGTGTGTGCGATGGTCCATCCTAGAAGCCCAGAGAAGTCGACGCCTCTTCTGGACATGGTTAACATGAGGCTTCGGTTTTGCACAGTAAAGGTTTAAGTGGCATTTGTGAATGTACCGCTGTACCATGTACTTTATAAAGGTTTGATAAAGTAATCCCTTGTCCATGTGGTTCCATCAGCTTTTGATGAATGACGGCTCTTGATGCAGTGACATCTGAGGGATCGGAGATCACCCCTCCTCAGGTTAGGCTTGTGTCGTTACCTTGTAAGCACTGAAATTCCTCCAGATTCTGAATGTAATGATATATGCACTGTAGAGGGAGAAATATGTAAATCCCTTCCAATATTTCTCAGAGGAACATTGGTTTTAAACATTTCAATAATTTTCTTACACATTTGTTGATAAACTGGAGATCCTCTGATCATCTTTACTCCTCAAAGAATCAGCCTTTTGTGGATACTGCTTTTGTACCAAATCATGATTATAATCACCTTTTGAAATCACATCATCATTTTTTTTACAATTCATTACTAGCTCTAAATTGTCCCCATGCCAACATTTTTTGGAATGTGTTACAAGCCTGAAATGAAGGAATGGAGGTTTATTAACAAATGCAATGAAGTTGATGACTAAAAACATGAAATATTTCAGGTTCATACTGTCTGTAATGAAATAAAAGTCAAAGTACATGTAAGAAACAATGTGTGATTTTATATTCATTTTCCCCCTGCTTCAGCATATTCTGATTTGGGATTGTACAACATTATGATCTTTCTCACACTGAATAACGTTAGTTATCTTGTTTCAAGATGGAGATCTGGTCCGATAAGTCCTGTATATTTTTCTATCACGGTTGGGTAGAGTGATAATGAAAGTGATCTGGACCATATTGAAACTTTGTGACAGCTTCGTTCTGAGTCAAACCACTGATGTTGCTCCATGCTGGCTGTTATTTACACTGTATGTGGTCTATACTGGTACATGTGACCAGACAAGAGTGGTACCTTGATATTTGTTAGGAAAATCTATTAAATATTTATTGTTAGTGTCTCTGCCAATATGCTGCTTGAGTGACATCGTAACATTCCTGTTGCTATATGCAGAGTCAAATACATCAGCTCACAGTCAGATGAGGGCTAATCAGTGAGGCTGATATCTATGGACGTGGCGCTGTCTGAATAGTTTATTGTTCTGGACTCGATATTACTACAATGCAGGTCTGTGCTTGTTTGTTTGAATATGATAATATACATGACTTGAAAGTCAACATCTGTCCATATAAGCTGCATTGTAAATGCTAGGCACTGTTTCAACTGTATCGACATTTCTAAAGAAGCCTGGTTTGCATAAGAAATTCAGGATAATATAGACTTGGTAGCCAGATACGACTATTAAAGTCAAGAGCTGGGAGAGAGAGTTCCACAGAGAGAGAATCAAGCACTCCGAGAACTACAGAACACAGGTACAGTGTAATGTTTCTAGCGTTATTTCTAATGTTTCTAATGTTTCTAGCTCTAGTTGATTGATTTTTTGGGCTTTGGAGGCTTTCAGTCACTCTTATCAGTCTTTAATTGGTTTAGGTTGTAAGATTTGACAGTGTTGGGTACAGTGTAATAGATTTGGAGATCATTTAGTAAAATATTGATACATAACCAATGTGATAACAACCAAGTCACAAATAGAAATGAAATACCATGGAGGAATGGAGTATAGTGAATTAAATTGCAGCTTTCTATAGAAATTACCCAGTGGTGCTCACTTAGTTTGTATTGTTTTTTGTCTTCAGTGTATCCATCATGAAGCTGAACCTTTTTCTTCTCCTGTATATCACTGGTGAGTGTTTATTATTTCTTATTTATGTT
This sequence comes from Ancistrus triradiatus, assembly GCA_025084515.1. Classification (NCBI taxonomy): domain Eukaryota; kingdom Metazoa; phylum Chordata; class Actinopteri; order Siluriformes; family Loricariidae; genus Ancistrus; species Ancistrus triradiatus. The sequence continues at coordinate 10,921 of JAJAGP010007371.1, read as the reverse complement.
CTACATTTTAACTCTCCTGTTGTGTTATGCCCAGTCATAACTGTAGTTTCTGGGATTTTAATACAAATAGGATTTTAATTCATATCCTGCGATAGCTCTGATCTGATATTTAGATTTTTATAGACGATATTTAGCCTGTCCATCGAAAATATAAGTGTACATAAACCTATTGTACAAAACATTGCATATACTGTGTATTATTTGTAAAGACTACATGGAATTACTACATGGATAAAAAAAATGATGGAAAGATGATTAATTTTAATATGGAGGCTAAACTTAAGCTCTGAGTTACTGTAGCATCATTGGTATATTTTAGACAAAATATACACTTTAGTTCATATTTTAGTTTTTTATTGTTTTTATGTTTTTGATTTCTACTTTTTACCCCAGATTTTGTTAGATTTATAACAGGGGTTCATAACTGTAAAGTAGTTCTACTGAAATATTATGGTATATAAACAGTAATTTACAATCACCTTGCGGTGTTCAGTTATATTTACATAAAGCCCTGCCTACCGATATGGAACAGATGAAGTAAATAGGAAATGCAACAACTCACTTCTTTTTGTGTTAAATGTTAAACCGAGCCTTTTTCTCTAATGCTTGATGAGATACAGAATAAGTAATGTGAGACGCTCGTCAATACAGAATTTCTTCAGATCCTCCAGTGTTCAACATCTGACCACTGTCTCACATCATATTTACACCTCGGTGAAAAAGAAAGCTGTAATTGGGCACTGCAGAGTTTGGGTGAACTCTAAACACTCAGATGAACTTAAAGTGTAAATATAAATAGGAACATGATTTATTTGTATTTCATTCCTGAGAATGGTTTCCAGGTTCAGTTTATGATTAAACAAGGAATTGATATTTTGTTTAATGTATTGCTGATCACAACAAGTAGTAATGACTTATTATAAGTAGTAATGACTTATTGTAAATAGTAATGACTTATTGTAAATAGTAATGACTGATTGTAAGTTGTAACGACGGGGCTGCCAAACTGGCAAGGAGGAGACGAATACAGGTTCTAAGTAAATAATATTAAAGTTTACTTCAAGAACAATAACACAAATGAAAAACAAACGTAAACACTCTAAATAACTGAAAACAAACCCGAACACAATGCTGGTAAAGGATACCGCTAATACTGAAATGAACGATATAAACACAGGCTACCGCAGGGCACTACACAAAAGCGGGCTTACCGTAAATAACTTAAACCAAACACCGGCTACCACAATACTCTTCACAGACAAGCGGGCATACCGGAGGAACGAGCATAGAGAAACCAAAACAAGTGCTAAGCATACACCAACTAAACATACAGTTACTACCGGCTACCGCAAGATACTCAACAAAAGCGGTCTCACCGGGACATAGCGTGAAAACGAGTTCATAAACAAAACCACCGTCACAGTCAAAAGGACATTAGTCCAGGAAAATACTCCGCACTGAGGGAGAGCTAGGACGCTGCTTAAACAGAGGCTAAACCACCTGAAAGTCATCAGAATAGTGCCCTAGCTTCTCCCTCGAGTGCTCCAAAGTCCGGCGGATCACCGCACACGTCCATGGCCGGATCGCCCCCTGGCGGCACGGAAGAGCGCAAAGTCAGATCTCCCGGCGATCCGTGACATAACCCCCCCCAAAGGAGCCCAAGACGAAGCCAGGGCTCCACAACAGGCCCCTCGGGCCCACTTGTCCTGTCAGGGGGCTTCCTCTCCGGGCGAAGCCTGGGGGGGAGCGAGGAAAACAGCCCAATCTCTGCCACCTGCTGAGCCTCTGAAGAACACACAGCCTCTGGCAAGGCCTCTGAAGAACACACGCCCTCTGGCAAGGCCTCTGAAGAACACACGGCCTCTTGTACAGAATCAAACGCCCTCGGCACGATCACAGGACCAGTAGCCCTTGGCACGGCTACGGGAGCAGAGCTCCTCGGTGCTGGTACTGGAAGACTCGTTCCTCAGCACTGCAACTGGATCGGCTGTCGCCCTCGGCACAGCCACTGGATCGGCTGTCGCCCTCGGCACAGCCACTGGATCGGCTGTCGCCTTCGGCACAGCCACTGGATCGGCTGTCGCCCTCGGCACAGCCACTGGATCAGCTGTCGCCCTCGGCACAGCCACTGGATCGGCTGTCCTGGACACGTCCTGAAACAGACAAGACAGGTACAGGCACTGGAACACTCGCTCTCGGCACAGCCACTGGATCTTTCACCCACGGTGCTGGCACTGGAATGGTCGCTCTCGACACGACCACGGGAACCTTCACCCTCGGTGCTGGCGTTGGTGCGAATGTCCGAGATGTGAAAGTCCGCAGAGCGGGAATCGGCACCAATGTGCGTGGTGCAGGAGTAGGCGCAAATGTCCATGGTGCAGGAGTTGCCGCAAATGTCCGTGGTGCAAATGTCCATGACATGAGTGTCCGTGGCGCAAAAGTCCGTGGTGCAGGAATCGGTACGCCACTAGTAAGCTCAGAAACCCGAACATCGGTCGCTGACGGCTCTACAACGACTGAACTAGCGAGTAAAGAAACAGGAGGCTGAGAAGCTATCGGCTCGATTACTGAGCTAGCTTGTTCAGAAACATAACACGGAGAAGCTATCGGCTCAACACCCGAGCTAGCTTGTTCAAAATCACGACACGGAGAAGCTATCGGCTCAACACTTGAAGTTACTTGATCAAAATCACGACACGGGGAAGCTATCGGCTCAATTACTGAGCTAGCTTGATCAGAAACAGCGCAAAATGAGACCATAGGCCTTACTACCGAGCTAGCTTGTTCAAAATTAGAACAAAAAGGAGCCATCGGCTCAATAACTAAGCTAGCTTGTTCATAAACAGGGCAGTGAAAAGCTATCAACTTAGCCTGTTCCAAAGCATAACAACAAGACGCCTTTGCTGCTCATCTGCAGTTTGATAAAGATCACGTGGACAATCCAGAAGGCTATTGGAACAATGTTTTGTGAGACCAAAAAAATTTTTTTTGGTTTAAAAGAAAAGTGTTATGTCTGGAGAAAGGAAAACAAGTTACTGTTTTGGAATGGCCAAGTCAAAATCTTGACCTTAATCCAATCGAAATATTGTGACCTGAAGCGAGCAGCTAATGTGAGAAAACCCACCAACATCTTTTTTGCCACTCACACTAATATGTAATATTGGCTCATTTTCCTCAATCAATAAATGACCAAGCATAATATTTTTGTCTCATTTGTTTAACTCGGTTCTCTTTATCTACTTTTAGGATTTGTGTGAAAATCTGATGTTTTAGGTCATATTTATGCAGAAATATAAAAAATTAAGGGTTCACAAACTTTGAAGCACCAGTGCAAATGAAATGAAAATAAATCTAAGAAACACTGTGTTTATTTTTATTTGCGTTTTCCATAGTCTCCCAACTTTTTCTGATTTGGGATTCTATGTCAGATTATGAAAAGTATTAAATAAAATGCATTCAGATTAAATCAGCATGTCAATTCAAATATCTAATGTTTTGATTGTTCATATTGTTAAAAGGTGTCATGTCGAGTGTCCTCTTTCGACTGCAAATTGTTCCACACAATTATTATTTGATCCAGACATATGCGACGTGGCCAGTGGCGCAAAATTACTGTCTGGAGAACTACGAAGACCTGGCAACCGTAGAAAGTGCCGACGACTGGAAAAAACTAAAACAGGAAGCTACTAGTATGGGTGCGACATCATATGTGTGGGTTGGACTCTTCAACGACATCCAGAGCTGGCGCTGGACCTTTAATGACCTTCCACTGAAGACCACAGCTTTTACAAGTGCGATCCATCAGGAGAGCCTAATAATGCGAGGGGGCGGTGCGTGAATGGTCTGTGGGGAATTTTGGATCAGGATACTGAATTGATTTTCTCTGCAACATACATAATCCCCTTTTTTATATGCTACACCCAGTGAGTGTTTTTAAATCATGTTTTTAACATTGTTTTGTTAGTTTTGTAATATGATAAAGTAGCTTACTGTGAATGTAATACATTTATACTTTCCTTAAAATTTGTAATTTTTTTACTTTTTATTTGTACTATTTTTGCTTTAATTAATGTTACTTTACAGCTAACTACAGTGGTGCTGCCAGGTATATTGGTTTCCCAACTACACTGACCTGGACTGCAGCTCGGGCTTACTGCCAACAACATCACACCGATTTGGCCAGCGCCACCAACAGTACAGAGAACGAGCAGATACAGCAGGTGGCCTCCAAACTAGGAACATCTTGGTTTGGTCTATATAGGGACAATTGGAAGTGGTCAGATAGGACCAATGCTTCAAACCTCCTGTGGTATCCTGGAACACCTGATAATTTGTTTGGGTCGGAGGACTGTGGTATACTTTATAATGGACTGTTGGCTGATGAAAAATGCACCAACAAATATTATTTCTTCTGTCACACCGGTGAGTCCTTTTGAAAATCTACTGCTAACACTTTGTTGTGATTTAGCATTATTCAGATCCAGTAATACATAATCAGTGAAATGCCCTCACAGATATAGTTACAGTGTGTGTGTGTGTGTGTGTGTGTGTGTGTGTGTGTGTGTGTGTGTGTGTGTGTGTTTTCCACAGTTCCTCCAATAAGAGAACAACAAACAGTGAGACTACAGTTGAAGGCTGATGACAGTGTGCTCGATCCAGCTGTGCAGGCAGCCATTTTAGATCGGGTGAGAGTCTTAAATAAGTTATAAAATACAGTTGGTCTGATTGGCTATAATATACTGTGGTGCTTGAAAGTGGACCTTTATTTTTCTAACTTACTTTTCTATATTTCTGCAAAAATATGACCAAATCATCATCAGATTTTCACACAAGTCCTAAAAGTAGATAAAGAGAACCCAGTTAAACAAGTGAGACAAAAATAATATACTTGGTCATTTATTTATTGAGGAAAATGATCCAATATTACATATTAGTGAGTGGCAAAAGTATGTGAACCCTTACTTTCAGTATCTGGTGTGACCCCCCCTGTGCAGCAATAACTGCAGCTAAATGTTTCCTGTAACTGTTGATCAGTCCTGCACACCAGCTTGGAGGAATTTTAGCCCATTCCTCCTTACAGAACAGCTTCAGCTCTGGGATGTTGGTGGGTTTCGTCACATTAGCTGCTCACTTCAGGTCCTTCCACAACATTTCTATTTGATTAAGGTCAGGACTTTGACTTGGCCATTCCAAAATATTAACTTTATTCTTCTTTAACCATTCTTTGGTAGAACGGCTTGTGTGCTTAGGGTCGTTGTCTTGCTGCATGACCCACTTTCTCCTGAGATTGTCATGGACAGGATGTCTTGACATTTCCCTTTAGAATTCTCTGATATATATTGAGAATTCATGTTCCATCAATGATGATGGCAAGCCGTCCGCCCAGATGCAGCAAAACAGGGCCCAAACCATGATACTCCCACCACCATGTTGAAAAGATGGTATAAGGTTCTTATGCTGGAATGCAGCGTTTCCTTTTCCAGACATAACATTTCTTTTACACCAAAAAGTTCTCGTTGGTTCATCCATCCAGAAAACATTCTTCCAATAGTCTTCTGGCTCGTCCACGTGTCTTTAGAAACTGCATACGAGCAGCCCAATGTTCTTTTTGGAGAGCAGTGGCTTCTCCTGCACCCTGCCATGCCACACCATGTTGTGCAGTTGTCTTCTCATGGTGGACTCATGAGAGGACTTTGAGAGGCCTTCAGGTGTGCCCTTAGAAGTTACCCCTGGGGTCCTTTGTGACCTTGCCCAACTATTACCACAACTTGCTCTTGAGAGTGATCTTTTGTGGGTCGACCACTCTGGGGAGTGGTAACAATAGTCGTAATTTGCCTCCATTTGTGTACACAATCTGTATGAATGGGATTGGTGAGTCCAAAACTCTTAGTGATGTGTATTTGGATAATTTTCCAGCCTGATGAGCAACTCTTTTTCTGAGCTTTTTGATAGATCCCTGTTCTTTAAATAAAACATGGTGCCCACTCACACCTGATAGTCATCCCATTGACTGATGAAATGAACTGCTAATCCTTTTGCCACTCACTATTATGAATATAGAAAATTCTAAAGTTATTCAAAATTTTAAGCACCGCTGTTCTATTATCTATTATATGCACTCATCTCTTTGTATTATTTTCCTCCATTTGATGTTTACATTTACAGTATTTAGCAGAATTTATCCAGAGTGACTCATAACTATACAGTCCTACACAATTCATTCCAAACACGGGTTAAAGGCTTTGTTCAGGGGCCTAAAAGAGTCTGTGTGTCAGTGCTGGGATTGTATTTGATATCGATCATCATATAGGTCATGATTAGCCATCACAGTTTGATATTAATAGAATTAAACCAAAAATGTTATTAAATACAGCACCCCAAAGCAAAGTTTATTTTGTTGTCAAAACAAGCATTTCTAGTTCTAACAAGAACTTTGTGACACACGTGTCTTATTGCAGGCTAATTTGACAGTTGACAGTTGAACAGTAATTTGACTGGTATCCACCTTCTTGATCTTAAATATAGATGTGAATTGTTTAGTATTTCCTCTTGAAAAGATTTCTTACTTTTGGAGTTTTTAACATATAAGTCACCATGTTTTATTATTCAGTCATAAAAATTCTTGTTCTTTTCGGCAGATCAAACAGAAACTGGCCGAACGTAACACGTCACAGAATATCACGGTCACCTGGAGGAAGAATCCGGATGGAAGCGTCTTGAGCAAGAAAAGAAGTGAAGATGATCTGTGACCTCTTAATCAGAATAGAGTCGAAATGGAAAAAAACCAGAGTGAAATGAATAGTGACGTTTGAATTCGTATGGGGAAAATCTCTTTAGATAAAGTGTCTGTTGGCATTAAATTCAAATCTAATTATTTCTGAAAGTGCTAACACCAAGCATTGTTTTAATTAATGGGTAACAGTGCTGCTGGAACTTTGACCTTTCATTAGGCATGTTTGTAAATTAATAATATAAGATTGTATGATAGAATTTATATTTTATTTTATTTAAGATTTAAGATGGATTGTCCGTATTCGGTGCCATTTTGAGTCCTCTCTGTTTCCGTGTGGGTTTACTCCGGCTACTCAGATTTCCTCCCACATTCCAAAGACATGCGTTATATTACCTGGTTACTCTAAATTACCCCAGTATGGTTTGGCTGTCTGACTAGGCATCATGTAACCTTACTCCTGTCATAAATAGTCATGATGCTGAGGTTTAAGTTTAAATGAAGTTAGAGTTTGGGCGGCCACAAAATATGGCTATACAAAATACTAGGGGGGAGGGGAAGTGGAGGGTGCAGGTATAGAGAGGTAAGAACGGTATAAAACTGAATCTCCTGTTATTTTCTAGATCATCATTCTTATAGTGCCTTCGTTGATCAGATAGTGGGTTAGGAAGTATAATATATCATAGGTCTAGGGATCATGGTGATTCTGTATGTGTAGTGGTCATCGTTAATAGTTCAGCAGATGAATGAGAATAGCATTTCTTTTAAAATTCTATTCTATTTCTGTGTCCTTATCCAGCCTTCTGCAGCTATGTGTTGACGGATAAAATGCTGATGATGTCAATTAGTCAGGTTTTCTTCTTTCTGAAGTAATTAGTCAACATCCATGTAGTACTTTCGTAAATTGTTCTAATACTAATCTGATCTGACAGATCATTAATATTTCAATAATTTAATTTAAAATAAAATAGTTAATATTTTAAATGCTTAAAATAAATATTTTAGCTGGGCATGAAACAGTGGTAGAGCATTTTAGAGCATTTTAGCAGTACCCGGGATGTAGGGTGTAATTTTCTAATTCAAATGATTTTCACCAGTGTATTATACATTATACAGTCAAATGGTGTAGTATTACCATGTGACCTTCACACATCTCTAGATTACTTATGTTTCCAAAGACAGTGTAAATGCAAGGAGTTGTTATACTGCAATGTTTTGGGAATTCTGACCAAAAAAGGACACGCTTTAGTGCACAATTCGATCTCTTTCTTTGGTTTGGCTTTTTAAAAATTTATTGTATAGAATGTAATACAAAAAACATGCCCTTGTAATCAAATATTTAACTGTACAGCTTAAGCCTCCCATGTAACAGGTGTTTGTGTTTCAGAGCAAAGACACAGCAGCACGTCTTTTGGTTTACCTTCCTGCTCTTTATTCAGTACAAGCTCAGTTCTGTTCTCTCATAGATGTTGTGCAGTTTGTGACATGCCCTCTGGTTTTGTGGCTAAGGTGCACCACCAAGAGGATGCAAGTTACAAAACAAAAATCTTAAATAATCAAAAATGTGAATTTTAATTCTGATGATCCAGATGTTTATATTTTAGTGAGATTATTGATTAAGATTTTTAACCATCACACCCCAATGAGCTCTGAGCTACAACCCCAAATCAGAAAAAGTTGGGACGGTATGAAAAATGCAAATAAGATAAATAAAAGTAGAGTTTCTTACTTTTTTGTCGCATTTTTGGTTCAAATTTGTCCATACATTCTGTATTGGGGACAGGTCAGGACTGCAGGCAGGCCAGTCCAGTAGCCATACCCTCTTCTTCCACAGCCATGCCTTTGTAATGTGTGCAGCATGTGATACTTGCTGAAAAATGAAAATGTTGAAAAACGAATGGATATCCCTGATAAATATGTCATTTTGAATTCAGCTTATTGTTCTAACATCTCAGTGTACTTTTCTGCATTAATGCCGTACCACAGAAGTGTAGATGACCTTTCCAAGGACCCTAACCCGACCCCATACCGTGACAGTGCCTGGCTTTTGGACTTGTTCCTCATAACAGTCTGGATGGCCCTTTTTTTTCATCTTTGATCTGTAGCACACAGAATACATTTCTTCCAAAAAAAGTTCTGTTATACTGATGGGTCTGAGCACAATCCCCATTTCCACTGTGTGTGTGATGGTCCATCCTAGACGCCCAGAGAAGTCGACGGCGCTTCTGGATATTTTTAACATGAGGCTTCTCTTTTGCACGGTAACGTTTTAAGTGGTATTTGTGAATGTAACGCTGTATTGTAGAGCTTGATAAAGGTTTGATAAAGTAATCCCTTGTCCATGTGGTTCTATCAGATATTGTCTCCGTCCCAACTTTTTTTGGACTGTATTGCAGGCCTGAAATGCATGCAAGGATGTTTATTAACATATGAAATTTGAAAAAAAAAAAGAAATATCTATAAAATATATATATAAATATGTTGGATGTGGGAGAAATGGGCAGACATAAAGACTTTCACATGAGCCAGATCATTATGGCCAGAAGCTTTCTATAAAAATCAGCATTTATGTCAAAAAGAATGAAAGTGATCTGGACCATATTCAAACTTTGTGACAGCTTCGTTCTGAATTAAACCACTGATGTTGCTCCATGCTGGCTGTTATTTACACTGTATGTAGTCTATACTGGTGCATGTGACCAGACAAGAGTGGTAGCTTGATATTTGTTAGGAAAATCTATTTAAATATTTATTGTTAGTGTCTCTGCCAATATGCTGCTTGCGTGACATCATAACATTCCTGTTGCTATATGCAGAGTCAAATACATCAGCTCACAGTCAGGTGAGGGCTAATCAGTGAGGCTGATATCTATGGACGTGGCGCTGTCTGATTAGTTTATTGTTCTGGGCTCGATATTACTACAATGCAGCTCTGTGCTTGTTTGTTTGAATATGGAGATATGACTTGCAAGTCAACATCTGTCCATATAATCCGCATTGTAAATGCTAGGCACTGTTACAACTGTTTCGACATTTCTGAAGATGCCTGGTTTGCATAAGAATTTCAGAATTATAAGGGCTTGGTAGCCAGATACGACTATATGAAAGTCAAGAGCTGGGAGAGAGAGTTCCACAGAGAGAGAATCAAGCACTCAGAGAACTACAGAACACGGGTACAGTGTAATATTTCTAGCTTGTTGATTGATTTTTTTGGACTTTGGAGGCTTTCAGTCACTCTTATCAGTCTTTAATTGGTTTACGTTGTAAGATTTGACAGTGTTGGGTACAGTGTAATAGATTTGGAGATCATTTAGTAAAATATTGATACATAACCAATGTGATAACAAACAAGTCACAAAGAGAAATGAATTAACATGGAGGAATTAAAATGCAGCTTTCTATAGAAATTACCCAGTGGTGCCTCACTTAGATTGTATTGTTTTTTATTTTCAGTGTATCCATCATGAAGCTGAACCTTTTTCTTCTCCTGTATATCACTGGTGAGTGTTTATTATTTCTTATTTATGTTCCATATTTTAACTCTCCTGCTGTGTTATGACCAGTCATAACTGTAGTTTCTGGGATTTTAATGCAAACAGGATTTTAATTCATATCCTGCGATAGCTCTGATTCGATATTTAGATTTTTATAGACGATATTTAGTTTGTCCATCGAAAATATAAGTGTACATAAACCTGTTGTACAAAACATTGAATATACTGTGTATTATTTGTAAAGACTACATGGAATTACTACATGGATAATAAAAATGATGGAAAGATGATACATTTTAATATGGAGGCTATGCTTCAGCTCAGAGTTACTGTAGCATCATTGTTACATTTTAGACAAAATATACACTTTAGTTCTTTTTTTCAGTTTTTTATTGTTTTTATGTTTTCGATTTCTAGTTTTACTGCAGATTTTGTTAGATTTATAACAGGAGTTCATAACAATAAAGTAGTTCTACTGAGATGTTATGGTATATAAACAGTAATTTACAATCACCTTGTGGTGTTCTGTTATATTTACATAAAGCCCTGCCTACAGATAAGGAACAGATGAAGTAAATACACAAAGGTTACATGGAATCAGGACAGGAAATGCAACAACTCACTTCTTTTTGTGATAAATGTTAAACCGAGCCTTTTTCTCTAATGCTTGATGAGATACAGAGTAAGTAATGTGAGA
>JAJAGP010007370.1:0-13974 GCA_025084515.1 Ancistrus triradiatus | reverse complement strand
CAGTCAGGACGCAGAGTTTCTACTGGGAAGAAGAACTGATGGTAAGTCACCTATAAAGATTTGGTTCAACCTGTACTGTTTATTGCTGAGAGACAGTGAAGTCACATATGCTGATGGAGGTCGTCAGAATTGGTGACCTGCATGGCACACCAGTTCAGTTTGTTCCAGTCATGAAACAGAGTTTCTACTGGAAGGAAGAAGTGATTGTAGATCACCTAAATAGAGCTGGTTGAACCTGTACTATTTTTTGCTGAGAGACAGTGGAGTAACATATTCTGATGGAGGTCATCAAAATTGGGGACCTGCATGGCACACCAGTTAAGTTCAGTCCACTCATGAAATAGAGTTTCTACTGGGAAGAAGTGATGGTAAGTCACCTGTAAAGAATTGGTTCAACCTGTACTGTTTATTGCTGAGAGACAGTGAAGTCACATATTCTGATGGAGCTTGTCAGAATTGGTGACCTGCATGGCACACCAGTTAAGTTCATTCCACTCATGAAATAGAGTTTCTACTGTGAAGAAGAAGTGATGGTAAGTCACCTAAATAGGGTTGTTTGAACCTGTACTATTTATTGCTTAGAGACAGTGGAGTCACATATTCTGATGGAGGTCGTCAGAATCAGTGACCCACATAGCACACAAGTTTAGATCATTCCACTCATAAAATAGAGTTTCTAACCGGAAGAAGTGATGGTAAGTTACCTATAAAGATTTGGTTGAACCTGTACTGTTTATTCCTGAGAGACAGTGAAGTCACATATTCTGATGGAGGTCATCAGAATTGGTGACCTGCATGGCCCACCAGTTTAGATCATTCCAGTCATGAAATAGAGTTTCTACTGGGAAGAAGAAGTGATGGTAAGTCACCTATGAAGATTTGGTTCAACCTGTACTGTTTATTGCTGAGAGACAGTGAAGTCACATATTCTGCTGGATGTCATCAGAACTGGTCACCTGCATGTTGCTTTTTCTTTTTTTGCACATTTTTATTTAGATTTTGTTGAGTGATGTTTGGTTGATGATGTCTTGTTTCCCTGTATATAGTTGCAAATTTACAAATAATACACATAGTCAGAGACCTGAGACCAGATTGGACCTGTAATTGAGATGGGCCTTCGTTTTTGTATTTTATTTTATTGTGTTCCATTGAGTATTTAAATAAAAACCATATTAATAATAACAAACATTGGATATTATGTGTTTTTACATTAGTAATTCATTTTACACATAATTTGGTAATAAATTAAGCTACAAAAAGTCTAAAGAGCCGAAAGGGCCGGCTCTTTTTAGTGAGCAAGGCCAAAAGAACCGGCTCTCTGAGAAGAGCCAAAATTCCCATCACTACTCTGCGCACAACGCACGGGGAGTGCGGGTGAACAAGAACCGAGCGCGTGCGCCCAAGAACCTAAATGGAATGCGCCCTCTGTGGTCACAAAATACGGTGGTCACAGAATACGGTGTAACACCGGTAACTAAGCTCGTGCGCGCTGGAGTTCAAAAACGCGTGCGAATTTCAAATAAGTTAACCGAAAGTGAAGTCCTTTATCATAAATTATGTACATGTTTAAAACAGAATGTTTACCAATCCAGTTTAGGCCAGTATATGAAGTATTTAATTACCAATAGCTAAGAAAATCGCTTTCCCACACCAGCCGTACTAGCCGCCATGTTTGTTACCACAGTATGCTAATTAGATGGTTCTAACCAATAGCCAAACGGAGGGCATTGCGTACGGCGCTCCGTGTTTACAAAAAAACAGGGAACGTCCATCCCTGAACCGAGGAGGGGGCCTCAGAGTACACCTTTCACCATGTAACGGAGCCATCGCATCCCTTCCCCAATCCTGTGTGAATGGCACACGTGGCCATTGTCGTTAATGGCTATGCCAATCTGCATATTAAACTGATCACCGGTCCCATTGTTATGCAATGGTGCTGGTACCAGTCGTTATGCCAAGGTGCTGTATATAAGATTAGTGAAGTTTTCCAACTGCTGAGACTGAAGAAGTCACTTAGAAGAGTGACGAAACGTTTCTCCACAAAGTCTATGTCCAGATGAACAGATTCAACTTCTGGGATTTTCTTACCTGGATCATTGAGCATGCATCAAGATGTCTTAATTATGTCTAGGAGAAGTAAAGGAGACAAACATAAGATCTTATTTAGAGAATTTCATTCCTCTGGGCTATCTTCAAGATTATATCACAAGGTGCTGATTATTTTGATATTTCTCAAATGGACTGTGTCCATAGAAAGATGCAACCTTACTGTATTGACCATTACAAACAAACGATCTTTGAGCCAAAACAAAGTGGTATTTTGTAGTAGATTGGTGAATAGTTTAACCATATCCTGTTCAGAAGTGAGTCAGTTTTACGTCATACTGTGTATCATGTAGCAACCGATGGCTGCTTTGCTAAACCCACCTGTGTTGGAGTCAGTGTTCCATCAAATGTGGTCAGCCCCCTAAAACATTTTATTCAGTCTATTAAAAACATTTGCTATCATCTGTTTTATTACACCTGAATGAATACACCTGTTGCGGCCTGTGTTTCAATGTAGGCCCCAGCACCTATCAACTTTGAAGTGGATTAATTGAAGATGAATGAATGAGTGAGCTTCCAAGTCTTTAAAACAAATTATGTATATGTACAGTGCCTTGCAAAAGTACAGTCGTATGAAAAAGTTTGGACACCCCTGATAATTTTCATGATGTCAGTTTATAAATCATTGGTTGTTCAGATCAGCAAGTTGAGTTAAATATATCATATAGCAGATGAACACAGTGATATTTGAGAAGTGAAATGAAGTTTATAGGATTTACAGAAAGTGTGCAGTAGCCTAATTATTCAAACAAACTTAGGCAGGTGCATAAATTTGGGCACCCCAACAGAAAAATTACATCAATATTTAGTAGATCCTCCTTTTGTAGAAATAACAGCCGCTAAACGCTTCCTACAGCTTCTAGTCTGGATTCTGGTTGAAGGTGCTTTGGACCATTTTTCTTTAGAAACATCTCCAGTTCAGTCAGATTTGATGGTTTCCGAGCATGGACAGCCCACATTTTCAGTAATATTCATGTCTGGGGACTGAGATGGCCATTCTAGAACGTTGTACTGCTTCCTCTGCATGAATGCCTTAGTAGATTTTGAGCATGGTTTGGGGTCATTGGCCTTGGTGCCACTTTGTCACTGATTCTTGAACATTGTTCTCAAGAATCTGGAGATATTAACTGGAATCCATGCGACCCTCAACTTTACCAAGATTCCTAGTACCTGCACTGGATCCACACAGTCCCACAGCATGGGAACGCACCAAATTTTAATGTGGGTAGCAGTGTTTGTCTGGGATTGATGTGTTCTTTTGCCGCTCCTTGTTATGTCCAAATTAACTCAATTTTAGTTTCATCAGTTACAAGCACTTATTCCAACATGAAGCTAGATTGTCCAAATGTGATGTAGCACACCTTAAGTGATCTGTTTGTGGCGTGTCTGAAGAAAAGGTTCTTCTGCATTACTCTCCCATACAGCCTATCCTTGTGCAAAGTGCGCTGTAGTGTTTGAACGATGAACAGTGACCATCTGCAGCAAGATGAGGGGTGGTTTGTAGGGTCCTTTGGAGGGTGGTCTGTGGCTTGACTATGAAGGTTCTCACCATCCGTCGCCTCTGGCCTATCTGAGATTTTCTTGGTCTGCCACTTCGGGAGTTCCTTTAACTCTAGAACTTGTGACTGTGGTCTTCCATTGCCTCACTATGTTCCTCACAGTGGAAACTGACAGCTGAAATCTCTGAGAGAGCCTTTCCCTTTCCCTGAACCATGATGTTGAACAACCTTTGTTTTCAGGCCATTTGAGAGTTGTTTTGAGGCTCCCATGTTACCACTCTTCAGAGAAGATGCAAAGAGGAGAAAAACTTCCAATTGGCCACCTTAACACTTTCTCATAGTTGGATTCACTTGTGTATGTAGATCAAGGGTCAATGAGCTTACAAAACAAATTTTGTGTTCCAATAATTAGTGCTAAAGGTATTCAAATGACAAAGGTGCCCAAATTTATGCACCTACCTAATTTTGTTTGAATAATTACTGCACACTTTCTGTAAAACCTATAAACTTAATTTCACTTCTAAATATCACGGTTGGTTGTTCATTGCTATATGATATATTTACCTGAAAAGTGCTGAGCTGGAAAACAATGATTTATAAAGATAAAAATTTCATGAAAATTTATCCGGGGTCCCAAAAACTTTTTCATACGACTGTATTCGGCCCCCTTGAAACTTTTCAACCTTTTCCCACATTCAGGCTTCACACACAAAGATATGAAATGTAATTTTTTTTGGAGGAATAACAACAAGGTGACACCAACGTGAAGTGGAACGAAATTTATTGGATGTTTTTTTAAACGTTTTTTAGAAATAAAAAAAAAATGAAAAGTGGGGCGTTGCAAAAATTATTCGGCCTTACTTTCAGTGCAGCAAACTCACTCAAAAGTTCATAGGATCTTGAAGATCCAATGTTGACCTAAATGGGACTGATGATGATAAATAGAATCCACCTGTGTGTAATCAAGTCTCTGTATAAATGCACATGCTCTGTGATAGTCTCAAAGTTCTGTTTAAAGCGCAGAGAGCATCATGAAGACCAAGGAACACACCAGGCAGGTCCGAGATACTGTTGTGGGGAAGTTTAAAGCCGGATTTGGATACAAAAAGATTTCCCAAGCTTTAAACATCTCAAGGGGCACTGTGCAAGCGATCATATTGAAATGGACCACTGCAAATCTACCAAGACCCGACCGTCCCTCTAAACTTTCAGCTCAAACAAGGAGAAGACTGATCAGAGATGCAAAGAGGTCCATGATCACTCTGGATGAACTGCAGAGATCTACAGCTGAGGTGGGAGACTCTGTCCATAGGACAACAATCAGTTGTACACTCCACAAATCTGGCCTTTATGGAAGAGTGACAAGAAGAAAGCCATTTCTCAAAGATATCCATAAAAAGTTTTCCACAAGCCACCTGGGAGACACACCAAACATGTGGAAGAAGGTGCTCTGGTCAGACGAACTTTTTGGCCACAATGCAAAACGTTATGTTTGGCGTAAAAGCAACCACAGTATCCACCCTGAACACACCATCCCCCACTGTCAAACATGGTGGTGGCAGCATTGTGGTTTGGGCCTGCTTTTCTTCAGCAGGGACAGGGAAGATGGTTAAAATTGATGGGAAGATGGATGGAGCCAAATACAGGACCATTCTGGAAGAAAACCTGTTGGAGTCTGCAAAAGACCTGAGACTGGGATGGAGATTTATCTTCCAACAAGACAATGATTCAAAACATAAAGCAAAATCTACAATGGAGTGGTTCACAAATAAACGTATCCAGGTGTTAGAATGGCCAAGTCAAAGTCCAGACCTGAATCCAATCGAGAATCTGTGGAAAGAGCTGAAATCTGCTGTTCACAAACGCTCTCCATCCAACCTCACTGAGCTCGAGCTGTTTTGCAAGAAAGAATGGGCAAAAATATCAGTCTCTCGATGTGCAAAACTGATAGAGACATACCCCAAGCGACTTGCAGCTGTAATCACAGCAAAAGGTGGCGCTACAAAGTATTAACGCAAGGGGACCGAATAATTTTTCACGCTTTTCAGTTTTTTATTTCTAAAAAAAGTTTAAAATATCCAATAAATTTCGTTCCACTTCATGATTGTGTCCCACTTGTTGTTGATTCCTCACAAAAAAATTACAATTTCATATCTTTATGTTTAAAGCCTGAAATGTGGCAAAAGTTTGAAAAGTTCAAGGGGGCCGAAAACTTTTGCAAGGCACTGTACATGTTCCTTTGTTTCTATTTGTGAGCTTACTTTCTAATTTTTCTTTATTTTTCACAGACACTCAAACAGTCAAACCATTTACCAGCAGCATCTCATGTAAAGAAGCTGTGCTGACGATGGCTCTTGTCCAATTGAAATAGCATCTAAGTCAGGTGCAGCTTGCAATGACTAAACGCATTGAACCCAACCCAAGTGACTGTGCCATGGCTTGTGGTGATTACAGATGCTGCCGGCGCTCTGACAACAGGAAGATTAAGCTCATTGTTTAAGCTCAATATTCCTGATTGTCTAATCATTCTTTGGGAAATTGACTTGTGTGCTTAAGGTCATTGTCTTGCTGCATGACCCACCTTCTCTTGAGATTCAGTTCATGGAGAGATGTCGTGACATTTTCCTTTAGGATTCTCTGATATAATTCAGTAGTAATTGTTTCATCAATGATGTCCAGATGTCCTGGCCCAGATGCAGCAAAACAGGCCCAAACCATGATACTACCACCACCATGTTTCACAGTTGGATAGGGTTCTTATCCTGGAATGCAGTGTGTTCCTTTCTCCAAACATAATGCTTTTCTGTTAAACCAAAAAGTTCTATTTTGGTCTCACCCATCCACAAAACATTCTTTCAATAGTCTTCTGGCTTGTCCACGTGATCTTTAACAAACTGCAGACGAGCAGCAATGTTCTTTTTTGAGAGCAGTGGCTTTCTCCTTGCAACCCTGACACCATTGTTGTTCAGTGTTCGTCTGATGGTGGACTCAGGAACATTAACATTAGCCAATGTGAGAGAGGCCTTCAATTACTTAGAAGTTACCCTGGTGTCCTTTGTGACCTCGCCAACTATTACACGCCCTGCTCTTGGAGTGATCTTCGTTGGTTGACCACTTCTGGGAGGGTAACAATGGTCTTGAATTTCCTCCATTTGTACACAATCTGTTTGACTGTGGATTTGTGGAGTCCAAACTCTTTTGAGATGGTTTTGTAACCTTTTCCAGCCTGATGAGCATCAACAACCCTTTTTCTGAGGTCCTCAGAAATCTTCTTTGTTCGTGCCATGATACACTTCCACAAACATGTGTTGTGAAGAGCAGACTTTGATAGATCCCTATTCTTTAAATAAAACAGGGTGCCCACTCACACTTTATTGTCATCCCATTGATTGAAAACACCTGACTCTAATTTCACCTTCACATTAACTGCTAACTCACTAATATGTAATATTGGATCATTTTCTTCAATAAATAAATGACCAAGTATAATATTTTTGTCTCATTTGTTTAACTGGGTTCTCTTTATTTACTTTTAGTACTTGTGTGAAAATCTGATGATTGTTTTAGGTCATATTTATGCAGAAATACAGAAATCTTAACGGGTTCACAAACTTTCAAGCACCACTGTATATAACCTTTTTAGGACCAATGGAGACTTATTTGCACTAAGAATACAGCACTGTAGATGTGTAAATAAAGAAAACCACAAAAAACAAAGTGGACATCTTCAATGAGCAAGAGCTATTGTAAACCTGAATCACTGAAAAACTCTGTACTGAATTGTGAATCGTAAATCATGCATCGTGAATCATGTTCGGCAGAAATGAGTTGCGCAGCTCAACTCATGCAAGTTTAAGCAAGTGTAGCGAGTAATGAGAAATCGACGATAACCAGGAGAAATTTTTCTAGTCAAAATGAGTACAGAACGAATTGGTTGAGAACTGAGGGACCACTGTAATGGATTGAACGTGAAAAGTAAAAGCAAAACACTTATTGTGTTTAAAACACTTATAAAACACTATTGGTGACCTCAGGGCACTAGCTGCTAATGCTTAGACTAAAAGTGATCTGGAGGACTGAGTCCTTCATTTCCTTTCGTTTGGTTGTATTCATCAACCCATTTAGGACCCATGGGGACTTATTTGACGAGTTTCGAGGTGGTCGAGAACTGAGGTACCACTGTATTAGCATATTGCCCTGTCTAGTGTTGTTCTAGCTTGTATTTCTTATTTGTATATCTCACCATGACTTCCTGTACACATAAAACACTATACTTATGGCTATCTGAGTGCCTGCATGGCATATTTATAGTGGCTCACTCAAGATAACTTCCTACTTTTGCTCCTGTCCACCCCTTCAATTACAACATAATTAACAATCCCTGAAATATATTTAAAGAAAAGCATTCAAATGTCTTTCATGATGGCTTGAAATATGTTGTTTTTAACTCTTAAAATACACAACCTCCTAAAACCTCTTAAAATGCATGTCTTAAGTTTAGTTAAAAATCAAATTGTATTTTAAAATATATTACATATTTACATTGTACATATTTTAAGGAATTATTTTTCTTAGATATGTTAAATGCATTGATTGTATCCTGTAGTCCTGTAAGCTATCTTCCATAATGCACGAAATGTAATGAAAGTTGAAAAAAAAGTTTGAGTTTAGCCCTTGTAGACCCATGCAACAATTCTGATTGACCATTTTAGAACCAGTCAGTTAGTTTGAATTTAGCACTTATAGTGCCATTCTAGCAGTTTTAGAACATTTCAGAGCTGTCCCAGCATCTTTAGTTTAGCATGCTTAGAGCCCCTGGCCCCATCACTGGATTAACTCAGACCTTGAACTGGATTAACCAGATACAGTGGTGCTTGAAAGTTTGTGAACCCTTTAGAATTTTCTATATTTCTGCATAAATATGATGTAAAACACCATCAGACTTTCACACAAATCCTAAAAGAAGAGAAACCAGTTAAACAGACAAAAATAGTATCCTTGGTCATTTATTTATTGAGGAAAATTATCCAATATTACATATTAGTGAGTGGCAAAAGTATGTGAACTTCTAGGATTAGCAGTTAATTTGAAGGTGAGATTAGAGTCAGGTGTTTTCAATCAATGGGATGAAAATCAGGTGTGAGTGGGCACCCTGTTTTATATAAAGAACAGGGATCCATCAGTCTGTTTTCACAACACATGTTTGTGGAAATGTATCATGGCACGAACAAAGGAGATTACTTATAACCTCTGAAAAAGAGTTATTGATGCTCATCAGGCTGGAAAAGGTTACAAAACCATCTCTAAAGAGTTTTGATTTAACCAAGCAACAGTCAGACAGATAGTGTACCAGTGTAAGAAATTCAAGACTATTGTTACCCAGGAGTGGTCGACCAACAAAGATCACTCCAAGAGCAGGGCGTATAATAGTTGGCAAGGTCACAAAGGACCCCAGGGTAACTGAAGGCCTCTATCACATTGGCTAATGTTAATGTTCATGAGTCCAGGATCAGAAGAAAACAAAATAGAACTTTTTGGTTTAAAAGAAGAGTGTTATGTTTGGAGAAAGGAAAACACTGCCTTCCAACATAATAACCTTATGAAATCTGTGAAACATGGTGGTGGTAGTATCATGGTTTGGGCCTGTTTGGCTGCATCTGGGCCAGAACAGCTTGCCATTATTGATGGAGCAATGAATTATATCAGATAATTCTAAAGGAAAATGTCAAGACATCTGTCCATGAACTGAATCTCAAGAGAAGATGGGTCATGCAGCAAGACAACGATCTTTAGAACACAAGTCGTTATACCAAAGAATGGTTAAAAAAGAATAAAGTTAATGTTTTGAAATGGCCAAGTCAAAGTCCTGACCGTAATGCAATTGAAATGTTGTGGAAGGACCTGAAGCAAGCAGTTAATGTGAGGAAACCCAGCAACATCCCAAAGTTGAAGCTGTTCTGTACGAAGGAATGGGTTAAAATTCCTCCAACCTGGTGTGCAGGACTGATCATCAGTTACCAGAAATGTTTAGTTGTAGTTATTGGTGCACACAGGGCCACACTAGGTACTGAAACCAAAGGTTCACTTACTTTTTGCCATTCATAATAATAAATAATAAATAAATGACCAAGTATAATATTTTTGTCTCATTTCTTTAACTGGGTTTTCTTTCTCTACTTTTAGGACTTGTGTGAAAATCTGATGATGCTTTTGTTACGGTTCGCCATATTTAAAAGAATGACGAACCGTCTAAAATGAAAAATAAGGGTTGGGACCCAAATGCAGTTAGCTCCAGATGGTAGTAATGAACGAGCCATAGCGGCGATTGCAGGGCATAGATGGCTTGTGGATTGCAATGGTGAAACACCTACTACGACCGGCGAAGCTCTTAAATAGCCAGAAGTAGCAGGTGTTGCATATTGCTGCTTACTGACGGGCAGCCCGATAGCGGCGGCCGCCAGAGATCCTAATGAGGGAAAACCAGTCCAACGCCACCCTCTAGCGTCGGAAAAGTAGGACCTCTGACAGCGTTAGCTTATATTGATGCAGAAATATAGAAAATTCTAAAGGGTACTTTCAAGCACCACTGTAATTTTTGTAATTACATAGATCCTGTTCATTGCTTAATTTCTTGAATAACTTGTTTCAGCAAATGTGAATGTGACGTGTCATTGTTAGGAACCTCGTACCTCTACTCTTCAAAAATTTTAACTGAACAACTCTAAAATCTTAATATGTCTTACGAAAGGGGCAATATATGGAGTAATGCAAGTATCTGAGTGTCAGAGGAGTTTTTAACAAACATACAAGAGAGGACAGTAACTAAAGCAGATCTGCAAAAATAGTCAACAGAGATAGGAAACCTAGTGAGTCAGTACTGTTATATTTCAAAGAAAACATGCTTCCTACTGTAGTATTCACAGAATACATGAGTTATCCACTAAGAGCTTTTGTCCCTAAACAGCTTAGTTGGTTCAACTGCGAAAAATTCAGGCACATAGCAGCAGTATGCAATGGGATTAAAAGATGTGCAAGGTGTAGGTGGGAACATGATTATAGAAGCTGTGATGCAATCGAGCCAAAATGCTGCAGTTGTGATGGGAAGCATATGCAAAAGGGATATGTGAGGTGATGAAAAGAGAAATACAGGTGCAAAATGTTAGTTCATCGAGCAGTATATATCTTACGCTAAAGCTGTCAGGGATCACACTTTGGCCGCTAATGGCCAGGAGTTATCCCGGCTTGGCGGCGTGAGCTGCAGTAGCGCGATTGCGCGTGTGTCAGCCCTTCGCGGGCTTGTTACAGGTAAGTGGCGACACCTGCAGTCGAGCCCTTATAAGCACACCTTTGGGGCTCACTCAGTGTCGCTGCATTCCATGCATTCCACGTGCTCCAAGTGGTTCTCCGAGGCACCCGGGTCGTGAAGGTTGCACACACGCCCTCGCTGCTGCCTGCATTCTCTGATGGCTTTTTCATTTTTTCTTTTGGTTATTTATTTTGTCAGGGACAGCGGTACATCTGGGGACTTGAAGGTCGCCAGACGGAGGCTGCCAGGAGGCAGTCTAGGTAAATCAGGGACCTAGATAGGGTAGGGGCTTACTAGATAGGGTAGGGGTCCTAGATAGGGTAGTAGCTTACTTTATTTTTACTGTCTTTCGCCGGGCTGCTCTGCCTCCGCTGTCTCTCTTTCTCTCTCACGCTGTCCCCCCCCCCCCGCCACGATCGGAGGGAAATCTTTTATCCCCCCGCGATCACGTTTGAAGACGCAGTGTTTATTAACCTCGTCCACTTCACTCCCCGTGTCCGTGCCACACACACATAGGCGCGGTTTATTATTATTTCTGCTGCATGCGACCGCGGAAACTCCGTTCGGGCTCTGCGCACCGCGCATGTGCGGGCTCGAAGCGCGTATTGCGCAACGGAGGCACGCCATAAGCGTAATGCAGTGCTATTCAAAGCACGCTTACGGCGTGCCTCAGTTGCGCAATAGGCGCTTCGCGCCCGCGCAAGAGCGGTGCGCAGAGCCCGAATGGAGTTTCCGCGGTCGAATTTTCTTTTATTTAGTTTTATTCCTTTATTATATCTTCGTTTTTGTTTCCTATTATTTATTTAGTTTCATTTTAGTTATCACCATCTGGAGCTAAGTGCACTTGGGTCCCAACCCATTTATATTTCTGTTTTTACGGTTCGTCATCGTTTTTAGATGGCGAACCTTAACAAAAGCAGTCAGTCAGGTAGGAGGAAGCATAACTTTGTTTGGAGCAGTAGAGGCAAGGAAGCAGGGAGAAGACAATATAGTGCAAATAGATGTGAGAAAACTGGAAATGGAAACGAGTAGTAGTCTTTGCAGTAGTGAATAATTGGACTGAAGGAAGCAAACAAGAAACAGAAAAATGCAAACAGTAGTCAGGGCAGCAGAATGACATCTAGTTGTCAGAGGATTAACAGCGGAAATATGAGAGGATCTAACAGCATGGGAAACACAGACTGGACAGGGTGGTTTTGGAAAATAGCAATCATGTTCACTGTATTGCAGGGGAATGCCAGAAGCTTATTAGCAAATGGGAAAAAGTTTAACATTTCCAAATAAACTAAAAAAGTCACCAGCACTAATTTGTAAACTTGACTTAAAGCAATACTTGCCATCCCATGGTATGCAATAGCCTGAGGAGATAAGTGAAATGAGGGGAATTGGGTGTGCAGTATTTATACAAGAAGGGATAGTGCATAGAGAAATAAATAGAGGGAAAGAGAATATATTTGTGACATTTATGTGTGAAGAAAATTATGATGTTTGTTACGGTAGTCGAAAAAGCACATGAATACAGTATAGATACAGTGTTGTGGGAAGAAGTTAACAATGTACTACAGTATCACAGTTAGCGGGCCAGAATGTAAGAAATGTTTAGCTGATCTATCAGAGGAACCTGATATAATTTTGTCTCAAAGCACATGTAAACTTTTAGTAAAGGGATATACAGCAATATAGAAAGACAGAACATTTTTAGATTATTTAGTGAGGAAAACTATTAAAACATCAATGAGAGTACTTTAAATAATTATGCAATAAAACAGGTAGTTGAACATGTGTCTGTGAAGCTGATAGCTTTACCTTATGTAACGGTAAGGATATCATCAACCCAGAGAGACATTTCTTAAATTACATGAAACTAGCCCCAATTTCACACAGTCCCGTGCAGATGTCTTTCACAGTGTTTGAACTCAAAAAGGCTATTAAAGGCACTAGACATACAGCTGTGGTCAACATTTTTGGCACCCCTAAATATTAAGTACACCAGGTAAAATATATTTTAAAATAAAGTATTTATTTAATTTGTGTGTATATACATACTCATATGTTTGATAAAATAAAGCAGAAGACACAAACATATCAAAATACAACTTGGCAGGAAAAAGGATACAAAACTGAAAATCACCACAATACCATTAATGGCACCATTTGTTCAGTTTGAAACAAAGGGCAAAATCAGACTAACCTGTGATTACAAATTAGACTCACTAGACCCAACTTGTTAATGCTCACATGACTTTAATTAGTCTATGAATGGTGGCTTTAATGCTTTAAAACATGACAGTATTATTCCCTGTTCCTTTTTTACAATGACAAGATAGAAAAGATAACTTTCTGAGCAGACCAGAAATGCTATTATCACTGAGCACAAGCCATATAAAGGGTATAAGACTCTCCAAAGACTTTGGTATCACTGCTTCAACAGTTCAAAATGTTTGCTACTCATGGGACAGTCAGTAACCTTTCTTGTGGAGTGATGGTTACAACATGTATTATACTCTGTGCACTAAATAAATCAGGGCTCTACGGATGAAGTCCAAGGAGGACATCAATGCTGAAAGCAAGGCATAAAAAGTGCGAATGAACATCGCTCCAATTTACATAGACAAACCACAATCTTTCTACGAAAATGTTTTCTGGACAGATGAAACCAAACTAGAGCTATACTGGTCCTTCTCAAAAAATTAGCATATTGTGATAAAGTTAATTCTTTTCCGTAATGTAATGATAAAAATTAAACTTTCATATATTTTAGATTCATTGCACACCAACTGAAACAACTGCATACAGCTCATGAAAAGCATATCATGAAAAGGTTCTCTAAACGAGCTATTAACCTAATCATCTGAATCAACGAATTAACTCTAAACACCTGCAAAAGATTCCTGAGGCTTTTGAAAACTCCCAGCCTGGTTCATTACTCAAAACCGCAATCATGGGTAAGACTGCCGACCTGACTGCTGTCCAGAAGGCCATCATTGACACCGTCAAGCAAGAGGGTAAGACACAGAAAGAAATTTCTGAACGAATAGGCTGTTCCCAGAATGCTGTATCAAG
>JAJAGP010007369.1:0-13977 GCA_025084515.1 Ancistrus triradiatus | reverse complement strand
CCCTTTTTGAGTCTTGGTCCTCCCAAGGTTTCTTCCTAGAACTAGGGAGTTTTTCCTTGCCACTGTCGCCCTGGGCTTGCTCAATTTGAGATTGGACGTAGTTATTAGGAGATAATCTAAACCTGTAAAGTTGCTTTGAGACAATGCTCCATTGTAAAAAGCGCTATATAAATAAATCTGACTTGACTTGACTTGACTTGACTATAGGCAGATATCTTACCTTCCTTTTATCTCCAAGGTTCTAGAGAAAGTCGTCTCCCAACAATTACGCTCTTATTTACACAGAAATAATATTCCTGAAACATTTAAGTCAGGATTCAGATCCAACCACAGCACTGAAACAGCATTAGTTAGGGTAGTTCATGATCTGTTAATGTCCTCCGATAATGGATGTGTCTCTTTCCTTGTTCTGTTAGATCTTAGTGCAGCATTTGATACTGTAGATTATAATATGTTACTGGAAAGGCTAGAAAACACAGCAGGTATTAAAGGACTCGCTTTCTCCTGGTTTGAATCCTATCTGAGTGATCACTCAATTTGTCCTTGTAAATAATTCATGCTCGCATACTACAAAAGTAAAGTATTGAGTTCCTCAGCGGTCAGTGTTGGGACCACTATTATTTACTCTTTACATGCTACCATTAGGGAATATTATTGATGAACATGGCATTAACTTCCACTGTTATGCAGACGACACACAGTTGTATATATCAGTCAAACCAAACAAAATCAACAGACTCAGTAAGACTGAGGATTGTATTAACGACATAAAAGACTGAATGCCATGTAACTTTTTTCTACTGAATTCAGATAAAACTGAAGTATTACTTGTTGGTCCAAAAGCTGCAAGGGAGAAATTGACTAATGTCAATAGTGTTAAATATTAACGCTTTCTGTCACCCCCAGCTCAGTAGTAAAAAACTTGGTTGTCACAATGGACTCAGGCCTCTCCTTTGATGCACACATTAGTGATATCACCAGAGTTGCTTTTTTTTCAACTGCATAATATCTCAAAAATAAGAAATATACTTTCTGTTAATAATGCTGAAAAACTGATCCATGCATTTATAACTTCAAGGTTAGATTATCGTAATGCCTTTTTTGCTGGTTGCTCTGGTAGATCCTTTAACAAGCTCCAGTTGGTACAAAATGCAGCAGCACAAGTGCTTACTAGAACTAGGAAGTTTGACCATATTAGTCCTGTTCTATCATCTTTGCACTGGCTGCCAATTAAATTTTGTACTGATTATAAAATTTTATTACTAACCTATAAAGCGCTACATGGCCTGGCTCCTCAGTATTTCTTCTTCTTCTTCTTCTTCTTCTTCTTCTTTCGGCTTCTCCCTTTATCAGGGGTCACCACAGCAAGTTAAACGTTTCCACCTCACCCTGTCCTCCACGTCCTCAACTCTCACCCCAACTCCCTGCATATCTTCATTTACCACAACCAAATAACTCCTCTTTGGTCTTCCTCTCCATCTCTTGCCTGGCAGCTCCAAGAGACTCCTCAGTATTTAAGTGAACTAATTCAGCACTATGAACCATCACTCTTACTTCGTTCACAAGGTGCAGGGTTATTTGTAGTCCCTAGGATTTAAAAACTGCAGGGGGAAGAGCGTTCTCAGACATGGCCCCTCATCTTTGGAATAGCCTCCCTGTCACTGTTCATGATTCAAACTCACTCTTGATCTTCAAGTCCAGATTAAAAACACACTTATTTACCCAGGCCTTTGAGTAGTCTTAAAATACAAGGAAGGTCCCTCTTTTAAGTTTAATAACTTTGTCGTGATGTAATCCGCATTGTTGACGTTTCAATATGAATGTTTACTTCATATCATGGTGTTAACACAATTTTGTGTTTCTCTATTTCCGAGAAGGCGCGGACCCCTGGTCTGGGTTTTGTGTAGTTACGATTTAACCCATGGCTTCTCCACTGGAAGGACAACATTGCCTCTCCTCACTGCCCCCATCGACCTGAGGATGAAGCCCATAGATTCAGTGCTGCAGTTGACAACACTGCCTTTCATACTCTTCTGCTGGCCAAACTGTAATCCTGTGGTGACTCTCTCTGTTCCAGTCCTCATACCATTACTCAGTACCCATCAGAGGGTAAGAACCTCCAGGACACACAAACCTACAGTGACTCTTCCACTTGGACTACCTGTTCAAACTCACTCAATCCTAACTATATGTGCTACAGATTTTATTCTCTAATTTTTTTTTGTTCATTTCATCTTAGTCTATATATTATTCTATTCTAATTTTACATAGGGTATTTTCATTACATATTTTTTTTTAATTCTTGTATTTAACATCCAGGCTGCCCAAGGATGATTTGAGTCTTGGTCCTCCCAAGGTTTCTTCCCTGAAAGGTTTGGGGAGTTTTTCCTTGCCACTGTCGCCTCAGGCTTGCTCAAATAGGGCTTTGAGCCAATGTACAGGGGTTAGACAATGAATTAGACAATAAATAAATCTGACTTGACTTGACTTCTAATAAACCTGCATGGTTTGATTGATGTAAATGTGATGGATTAAACGTTCTCTGAGATACTGCAAGGCAAAGCCATTTAGGGCTTTATATTAGTAGCAGTATTTTATAATTGATGGAGTGAGGTTAAAACAGATCTGATGTAGTCAAACTTTCTACTTCCTTTGAGAATCTGGGCTGCTGCATTCTGGACTAACTGATGCTTGTTTTCACACTTACTGGAACATCCAAAGAGCACTGACGTTGTAACGGCGGCTGAACGGTTCAGGAGACAAACGCAGGGAGAGAAGATCTGAACAAGGACGGTGTTTAATGAGGAAACGAATAACTGAACTACAAAATCGGATACGGACAGGAATACCGACAGGGAGATAACAAGGAGGGATCACGGAACGGAGAATGAGCAGACACGGTAGGTAGAGCGATAACAGGAGGAGCGAAGATGCGGGACGCGATGGAATGGGAAAAAGATAGAGCTAGGATAGAGAGCGGAAAGGTATGGTTCAGAGAATAGAGGCACGATGCAGGGAGAGAAAGGAGAAATGAGTGACAGGCATAGAAGGGCATAGAACACGAGATAGTGTGGGAGCTAGAGAGACGAGGTAGGAACCACGAGACTCAGCGGCGAGTCTGTGGAGGAGAGCCGTATTTATAGGGGAGTGGAAGGTGCTGGAAACGAGGGTCGCCGACGGGATGCTGGCGAGCGGGGTCGCCGACGGGATGTTGGCAAGCGGGGTCGCCGACGGGATGCTGGCAAGCGGGGTCGCCGACTGGATGCTGGCGAGTGAGGTCGCCGACTGGATGCTGGCAAGCGAGGTCGCCGACTGGTTCAGACTCAGGTTCTGGAGACTCCTTGTCGGACTTGGAGCAGATGGCCTCTGGAAGGGCCTCTCTGGAGCTGACGGCCTCTGGAGGGGTCTCTCTGGAGCTGACGGCCTCTGGAGGGGCCTCTCTGGAGCTGACGGCCTCTGGAGGGGCCTCTCTGGAGCTGACGGCCTCTGGAGGGGCCTCTCTGGAGCTGACGGCCTCTGGAAAGGCCTCTGAAGCTGGTACTGGGACTGGAGAGCACAAGGTGGGCACGGGAGCAGATGATCTCTGGAGGATCACAGAGACGGATGACTTCTGGTAGTCCCCAGGGACTGAGGGCCTTAGAGTAGGCACGGGGACCGGCACAGACGATCCAAGTGTAGATACTGGACTAGGTGAGCGAGGTGCAGGGACTGGAACAGAGGATCCTGAAGTAGGTATTGAAGGCCTTGGTGGTGGTACTGAGGTTGATGGTCTCAGTGTAGGAATCGAGAGCGACGTTCTTGGAGTCGGTACTGGGACTGGAGACCACGAGGTAGGCACAGGAGCTGATGACCTAACCGTTGGAACCGGAGCTAATGGCTTTTGGAAGGCCTCGGACTCGGACGGTTCTGAGAAGGTCCCGGGCAACACTTGAGTGGTCTGCAAACTGACTGAGTCAGGGACGAATACAGACTTGGGTGGATTTTGACCTGATCTGGACATAATAGGGACAGAGTCAGGGGTAGAGGCACCCAGGACAGATTCGGGCGGAAACAGGTAAAGAGCAGACTTTGATTCAGACATAGACGAAGATAGACCAGACTCAGACCGGTCTAATTTCGGGTTTTAATAACCCTGGAGAGATTTCTAAGAGAGACGAGCTTGAGGCGCTCTCAGATATAGGCGATCCGTGAGAGGCCTCAAGCGGACTCGGAGCGACCTCAGAATGGTTCTGAGCAGACTCCGAGTTAAACAAGCTTTGAAAGGTCTCAAACATGGCCGACTCTTTCTTGGACGGCTTGGATCCAGGTACCGAAGGTGATAGTAATGGGGACAGGCCAACCTTCTCCGTTTCGGAGATGGACGGTTCCATCACGCAGGGGCCTGGTTTAGATACTGGGCGACTGTGCATCTGCATGTGGCTGACCGGCTTCTGTGCCGGGTGATCAGGCTCTGGTAGCTCAGATGCAGTTCTACTTGGCAGAAATGACTGCTCGGTGGAAACAACGGATGCGGCGAGTACGGATGGCGGGTTATCAGCCCGGGAAAGTTCCAACAACGTGCTGCGGGGCGCGAACGGCTCAACGACCGAGTTTGGTTGCTTGACTGCAGGAGTACCAGGCCTCGGAGACCTATGACAGACCTCAGACATTGGCGGGCCCTGTAATGACCCTGGGACGGGCGTACCTAGAACGGAGTCTAGGACGGTCGACCTTTGGACTGGGACGGGCATCACCAGAGCGGACTCTAGGACAGGCACATCATGGACTGGACCGGATGTCCTCTGAATAGAGACCGTTGAATCGCCTTTAATACTGCACTTGGCCACATTGATAGCCGTGATCCTCCAACAGCCATCAAACGGAGGATCCAGCAGGTGGCGAACAAACTGAGGCACCGACTGAACACTGGGAGACCAGCAAGTCGGCGGGAACACGCCGGAAAGTGGAGCCTCGGAAGCGTATGGCTCACTATTGAGAGAGGAAGTGACAAACACCCCGAGCGCATCCAAAAGTGGGTCATTTGGCGTGGAACTGCCGAATAGTGTGACCTCAGGGGTGTATGGTCCACTATCGACAGGTGGACCAAAAACTGCCCCAAGGGCATCCAGAAGTTGGTCACAGTCCCCGGTTTGCACCTGTGACCATCTTTCCATGACCCACTGCAATGCTCTGCCTGAAAGACAGGATACCACCAATGAAACAGCGGCAAAATCTGAGCTGGGTGGGTCATGCTTGAGGTAACATTGACATTGTGCACGAAATGTGTTATACAGTGTGGGATTACCATCAAACCTTCCAGGTAACGCGATCTCAGTGACCGGCGGAGAACCGGAAGTGGGCGGAACCACCAACGCGGCAGACGCGGTTGACGGGGACCTGATTTGCTGCAACACGCGCTGGGAGATCGCGTTCGCGGAGGGAGCCAGCTGCGAAATGGCTAGCGTTACCTCGGCAACCTGAGCGCGAAGCTCAGCGAGCAGTTCCCAGTTCATAACAGAAGAGCCAAGTTCAGATTCAAACCAGGAAACTCCCGCTGCCTCCAAGCAAGGCTGAGTCTACTGTAACGCCGGCTGAACGGTTCAGTAGACAAACGCAGGGAGAGAAGATCTGAACAAAGACGGTGTTTAATGAGGAAACTAATAACTGAACTACAAAAGCAGATACGGACAGGAATACCGACAGGGAGATAACAAGGAGGGATCACGGAACGGAGAATGAGCAGACATGGTAGGTAGAGCGATAACAGGAGGAGCGAAGATGCGGGACGCGATGGAATGGGAAAGACATAGAGCTAGGATAGAGAGCGGAAAGGTATGGTTCGGAGAATAGAGGCACGATGCAGGGAGAGAAAGGAGAAATGAGTGACAGGCATAGAAGGGCACAGAACACGAGATAGCGTGGGAGCTAGAGAGACGAGGTAGGAACCACTAGACTCAGCGGCGAGTCTGTGGAGAAGAGCCATATTTATAGGGCAGTGGAAGGTGCTGGATGTGGTGGATGTTTTTCAAACGTGGGAGAACAAAGTCACACAGACACTGGTGCTGGAATAGAGTAGTAGACAACTTTTATTATCTGCGCGCGCAGAGATCAACTCACATACAGCAATGCCTGTGCACTTGTATGAGAGTGGATAAAGGAGGTAGAAGGCTTCCCCCTTTTAACTGGTTCGTTTACGTGCAGGTTTAAGCATACAGGAAAGCTGTATAAGCAACTCGTTAATCACAAGCTGGGTCTCCTGCCCAGAGAAAAAAGCAGAGATAAAAACCAGAGATAACGACAAGATTCTGTGTACCAACATATAGACAGATAACGATCTTTATGACTAGGGGTCAGGGTCTCGCTGTTGTCTCTGTAACTCCTTCTTCTTTTATGGCTTGCTGCTGACCCTGGGGGCACGTCTATGTTTTGTATATGTTTTCAACAAGTCATTGGAAAGAATCATTACACACAGTGTTCCACAGTTATAGGATTACATAAGTTTAGGATTACTTACATTTTACTTTACTATGCAGTAGGATTAAATACTAAGATATTAAAATTTCTCCAACACTGGAAACGAGCGGCAGGTGCGCGTGATCAAAGGAGGAGGAGAGAGAAGCGGAGAGAAGGTCAGGGAATGTGGTGGAATGCAGTGGAAGGTGGGCGTGGAGCGTGACAGACTTAAAGTCATAAAGCTATATTGAATCTTTTTAACAAAGATATACAACCCAAAATCCAAAATGCAATTAAAAAATGCACACTTACATTGACTTATATTTTGTTGCATACAATATGAACCCAATATTTTTTAGCTTTTGTCTGGTCAACTTAATTTCATCTGTTAATATACAACCATTCCTGCATTTCAGGCCTGCAACACATTCCAAAACACACTGGGACGGTAAAGCATTTACCATTTAAAAGACATTTTGGCACCAAGGTTACCAAGCGATGAAGTGTTTAATTTGTCCCATTCTTCCTGCAAACACATCTTAAGGTACCCAACAGTAAGAGGTTGTGTTACAGTTCGCCATATTAAAACGAAGGCGAACCGTGAAAACAAGCCAAGTCAGATTTATTTATTTAGCACTTTTTTACAATGGAGCATTGTCTCAAAGCAACTTTACAATTTTAGATTATCTCCTGATATCTACATTCAATCCCAAATTGAGCAAGCCTAGGGCGACAGTGGAAAGGAAAAACTCCCTAAGTGTTATGAGGAAGAAACCTTGGGAGGACCAAGACTCAAAAAGGGACCCAACCTCCTTGGGCGGCATAGATGATAAATCTAAGAATGACACTAATTTATCTAAACTAATAAGTCATGGAGTCATAGTAAAAATTAAAGGTAAAATATGCACATCGGCATTAAGTAGTCCGATACACAGAGTCACTCCAAGATCAGGAAAGCAGGAAAGTCGTTGGCGGCACTTCATCCCCAGATAACCGGAGGACGTTGAGGGTTCCTGCCCTTTGGTGTGGCCTGGGTATGATGGGGCTGGAGCTGATGACAGAAGCAGCTTGAGTGAAGCTGAAACAGATGAACATCATGTGTGGGGCAGGAACTGGTACCGGAACACAGCTCGGAGAGAAAACAGTAAATTAATTAGTTATTGATCTTAATCAATAACTAATTAAAAAGTAATTAGTTATTGATTAAGAGCACAGTGTCTATTAACAATCACTGATGCCACGTGTAGCATGAGACCCCGGCAGTATTAGCTATAGCAGCATAGCTAGAAAGAGGAGAACCGGAAGGTAACACAGCCAAGAGGGATCACATGAGACATTGGCAACCCCACGGGAGGCAGAAGACAGCAAGCCAACGTCTCTGATCACCATTAGACTCTTTGACTATGAACCCCCAGCTCTGCCCTTAATCTAAGGCAAGGATGCACGAGTCAAGATCACGAGGACCGACACATTATTGTTTGTATGTACAAACAATTTGTATGGGCAATGTTGCAGGAGATGAGAGCAGCACCCTCCCGAATGGGATGGACACCGTCCCATCCTAAAAGGCCAGGCTTACCCTCAAAGGCTGTCCAGTTGTCTATATAGCCCACGTTGTTTTCAGAGCACCACTTGGACAGCCAGCATTTCAGCGACCACAACCTGCTGTAGGCTTGGTCACCTCACCGCATTGGGATGGAGCCAGAGCACACTACTGCGTCAGACATCGCCTTCGCCACTCTAACCACCTCTACAAACTTAGCCTTAGTAACCTCTGACTGACGAAGGCGTATATCATTAGCCCCTACATGAACGGCTATCCTAGAGAATCTGCGGTTCTCGAGTTAGGGTGTACTGAGCACGAGCACGGTTGCCTTGAACCGTGCTGGAGCGCGTTTGTCCCCCCTCCCCATGCACACCCTGACTCCTACTCACACTAGCTTCGCACTCCAGCATGCTTTCGTCATCACAATACGTGCTCACACAGCACAGCACACTTCATGGTTGCAAATATGTGATCAGGTAAACATATCCTTTTGCACTTTTCTTTGGTTTCGTTTCGTGCACGCTGACACACAGCCCTAATACGCATTATAACCTAATATGTGCACTGATTATACAGATCGCTGCATTTTGGCTTCTTGCGCTGCAAGACAGGGTTGCACAGCACAGCAGACTTTATGCTTGAACTTATGTGGCTTTCTAAGGGCGTTTCACTTTGGGCGCGCCGACACACAGCCCTTACACAGTCGTATGAAAAAGTTGGGGAACCCCTTGTATTTTCATGATTTTTTTCTTGATAAATCATTGGTGGGTTTCAAGTAGCAATTTAGGTAAATATATCATATAGAGAATGGACACACCGTGTATTTGATAGAAGTGAAATTAAGTTTATAGGTTTTACAGAAAGTGTGCAGTAATTATTCAAACAAAATTAGGCAGGTGCATAAATTTGGGCAACCCTTGGCATTTGAATACATTTAGCACTATTATTGGACACAAAAATTTGGTTTTGTAAAGCTCATTGACCTTGATATACAACACAAGTGAATCCAACTATGAGGAAAGTGTGTTAAGGTGGCCAATGGAAGTTTTTCTCCTCTTATCTTCCTGAAGAGTGGCACCTGGGGAGAGCCTTCAAAACACTCTCAAATGGCACCTGAAACAAAAGTTGTTAAAAATCATGGTCAGGAAGGGAACACTCTCTCAGAGATTCAGCTGTCAGTTTCCACTGTGAGGAACATGGTGAGGGCAAGGAAGACACAGGCCAGTTTGTTAGGAACTCCCGGAAGTGGCGACCAAGAAAAAATCTCAGATAGGCAGAGGCGAAGGATGGTGTGGAGAACAGTCACTCACGTCAAGGCACCAGACACCCTCCAAAGGACCTAACCAACATAATCTTGCTGCAGATGGTTCACTGTTCACGTTCAAACATACAGCGCACTGTGCACAAGGAGAGGCTGTATGGGAGACGTAATGCAGAAGAAGCAATTTTCTGCAGGACAGGCCACAAACAGAGTACTTGAGGTGTGCTACAGCAATTTGGACATCCAGCTCTCATTTTGCGAATAAGTGCTGTTGTGTACTGAGAAAAATTAAAAATCTGAGTTATTGGACTTTAACAAGAGCGGAGAAAAAGAACACAGCACCCAAGACAAACACTTGCTACCCACAGTAAAATTTGGTGGTGGTTCCATCATGCTGTGGGACTGTGTGGCCAGTGCAGGTACTAGGAATCTTGTTAAAGTTGAGGGTCGCATGGATTGTAGTTAATATCTCCAGATTCTTGAGAACAATGTTCTAGAATCAGTGACAAAGTTGCTCCGAGGCCAACGGCCCCAAACCCTGCTCAAAATCTACTAAGGCATTCATGCAGAGGAACCAGTACAACGTTCTGGAATGGCCATATCAGTCCCCCAGACATGAATATTACTGAAAATGTGGGCTGTCCATGCTCGGAAACCATCAAACATGACTGAACTGGAGATGTTTCTAAAGAAGAATGGTCCAAAGCACCTTCAACCAGAATCCAGACTGGAAGCTGTAGGAAGCGTTTAGCGGCTGTTATTTCTACAAAAGGAGGATCTACTAAATATTGATGTCATTTTTCTGTTGGGGTGCCCAAATTTATGCACCTGCCTAATTTTGTTTGAATAATTACTGCCAACTTTCTGTAAATCCTATTAAACTTCATTTCACTTCTCAAATATCACTGTGTTCATCTGCTATATGATATATTTAACTCAAGTTGCTGATCTGAACAACCAATGATTTATAAACTAAAATCATGAAAATTATCAGGGGTGCCCAAACTTTTTCATACCACTGTACGTCTTATGCACGTCTAATGCATCTAATGCATTGATTATGCAGCGCACTGATCTTCGGCTTCTCATGCTAGACGTATAAGACGGGCTCACAGCACAGTGTACTAAATGCTATACGCTTTTTAATAAGATGCATTGATTATGCAGCGCACTGTGAAACGGATTCTCATGTTGCATAGTGGACTTCATGCTTGTGCTTGCTATTAGACTTTTTGTTTCTCTTTGTTCGTGCTGACACACAGCCCTAATAAGCCTTTTAATAAATTTACTGATTATGTGATGCACTGATTTTCTGCATGTATTTTTGCTGCATATAAGACTATTTTTACTGAGTCAGCTGACTATGTGTCTACTTGAATTGTTATGCTTTCATCAGACCAAATCTCAAGTAAACAATTCACCTCACAGACCACAAAAAGACCACAGTTAACCCTTCGCTACTATGTTTGTGTAATGAAACAGTCACAAAATCGACGTAATCATCATCAGGCCGATTCGTGCTCACACTACATAGGTACCGTGCTAGAGTCCAGCGAATCATGCTCTGGCCCATCTCTTTCAAGACCAGAGCTCTTTCAACAAGCTGCTCAGTGGGTCCATCACTGAGGAGGGTAAACCTGTTGGACTTGTGAACAGGTAAAGAGTGGTGCTCTCATGGGCTAGCCTTACGACTACGTCGCCGAACCGTGACCCACTTGCCCTGCTGCGAGGGCACTGCCGGGGTGGGGGCACTAACTACACCTGTGGCATCCAGATCTGCTAATCTAGGAGCTGAGCTAGCCTTCTATAATGTGTGGATGAGCGCCTCTAAAACTACAATCTTCTCCGTCAGACTGGCTACAAGACTACACCTATCACAAATCAAATTTAAACTAATGACGGAGGAAGAATAGTTGAACATGCCACACTCGGCACAGGAAATAAGTGCAGCAGAAGCCATGTTAGTACAATTAATTAAATGATAAATTAAAGGTACTTAGCTTTGAGTGGTGTTGTGGGGTGCCGATTGAAGATATGGTTTAGCCGATGGTAAGCTGCAGCCGATATTCCAGTGTAGTTCTTGATTAAAGCGTCAATGGAAAGTTAATACAAAACATCACAAAAAACTAAGCCTCAGAAAAAAGAAGATGGGAAAAGGCTGTAAAAAGTTATAAAAACACACATGTCCCCTGTGCTATCCTTGAAGTCTCAGTCAGGCGCTCTCTCTGGCCCTGAACAGTATATCTCCTATAATCGAAATGGGGTGTCTTATATACTCATAAAACACAATTCAACACAACAGTATAAAGATTACTGTAAAGACAATTCTGTTTAATTTCTTCCAAGTCTAAATAAGATCTTTATTTTATATCACTGATCCAAAAGCTTAACAAACTTACCTGAAAATATGTGCTTCTGTCTGACTGCCCAGCCCTGTTCTCCATGGTGACTTTGCCTATTAACACCATTATTAGAAATTTTCCAAAAGCACTTCATTCCTTTCTTATGAAGATTTTAGTAAATTGCCTTTTATTACCGGGGTCTGATCTCTTTCTTATAACTTTGGTGTACTGAAATATGATTGTAATTATTAATATATGGCCATATCTGGCTGGCTGACAAATAGATCACACTTACACATCACCAACCTGTATCCTAAATACATGTCTGGCATTTGTAACAAACCAGAGTGCTTAAAAATCAGGTGAAAAGTAATTGTGTACGCTAATTTTTATAATGGATCTGCAGTTAACGTCCACAACATTCAACTGTGAGTTAATGGAGCAATTAAAATACATTTTGATTACAATTGTAAATGTATTTTTATTCTATTGAGTGGTAGAAGTTAGGCAAAATCTCATTGATGCTGAAGAGTGACATTAAATAAACACAATAATCAAACAAGTAAAACAAAGCATTTACTTGTGACGCGTTATTGCACATCTCCTGGTGAACTTGAGATACGTAAAATGAAGCTTGTAAAAAAGCCAAGAAACTATTTATAATGATCTTTTTGACTGTCCAAAAACTTGAAAGGTCTCCTTCATGACTAACATGCATCGAAAACAGGCTCTGGCATTATGGGAAAACATAAAATAGGTAGCTAGAGCAACACACGCATATGCACGCGCGCGCGCGCGCACACACACACACACACACACACACACACACACACACACACACACACACACACACACACACACACACACACACACACACAAATACACACCACTGCTGTATAATCAGATTGGAGAACACACGTTACCAAACAGTCATAGTATTCGCAAAATACTTTATGGTAATCATCCCACACTGCGTGACTTCGTAATAAACATAAAAATACAGATTAAATCGCCTCACAGTTATTACTCCGTAACAGTGGATGGTGCTGGTGAACCTTTGGTAAAGTACACATCCAAACTGAGCTCATTTCCTTCTGCTGACGTTAATAACCATGGCGGCGTCTATGCGGAGAGCTGGAGCTTTAAGATGCGTGCCAAAATCGCTGCAGAATTTGACGGTGAAAGTACGTGAGTGTTTATGATTTGGCCAAACTCTGTAGGGTTATCTGTTGGTTCTGTGTGCTGCGACTGAGTTTGATTAAGTAACGCAAGGTCACGTTGCTACTTCCAATCTCAGCATACCATACAGGTGCCTTTATCGTGGTTTTGTTGCGATCAGTACATTAACTAATGCTTATGCGTATTGTGTCTTCTTAGTCGTTTTTTTCTTTAAAGACTACTCGTCCTGCATTAATTGTACGTACTGCAGGAGCTGCTAAACAAGGCACTTGGGATGTTTAAGTAGTAACACTGCGCGAGATCCTTCATTTATGATAATTCTCCCCTCTGGGTTATACAGTAAATCGATTTTCTTTTTTTTTTTTTTACAGATTGAAAATATCATGATAATTTTTGAGTCCACTTTCCAGTAAAAGCCCCCTTTCTTAGATCTATTATGCCTGTGTCGAGTAGCTACCCGTCCAGTTTGAACTGCGCATGCGTGGCACAAAGCGGATCGGAGCCCAGAACAAAACAACATGGCGGCGGATAACACAACGGAACTTGATGCTGCCATCTCCGAGTATAAATATAAATATAGTCGTTCTATTGGGATATGTTCTCACCAGAATGGGGCTAATGCAGTTTAAAAAAAGATGAGTTTGATTTAAATTGTCACGTGACGGTGGCGCAGCGGGTCTATGCTACATCATTTCACAGAACATGTTACTGTACTGCATACTACAGGCGCAGTGTTTCTCAACCCTGGTCCTGGCGCCCCACCGCTCTGCACAATTAAGCGCGTCTCCTGTTTAAACACATCCACTTTAGCTCACTAACGGGCTTGTTAATGAGCTGAGTAGTTGGATCAGGTGTGTGGGGAGCAGGAAAACCCTAAACCATGCAGAGCGGTGGGGTGCCAGGACCAGGACTGAGAAACACTGGCATAGAGGGTGCAGTATGCAGTATAGCAGTGTGCCATTTCGAATACAGCCTAGGTTTGTTTTTTTATTTTTTTCCCATTTCAAAATAAACTATCAGAGAATTGAAAGCTATGAAATGCAATTAAATATTGTTATACATATCTCCGGGGCAACTGAACTGCTTTAAGTGATGTCACAGGTGAAAGAATTGGTGAGAATAACGTAAATATACATGCTTGGGCTTTTGTGAGTACTTAGGAAAAATGTTATAACCTTAGTTATGCATGTGACGTTAGAGGAAATTATGATGGGTTA
>JAJAGP010007368.1:0-13977 GCA_025084515.1 Ancistrus triradiatus | reverse complement strand
ATTGATTATACATGAAATTGCATTGGTCTTGTCTAAATTCTGCTCCTTACCTGTAGACCAATATTTCCTGCTACCCAGCAGCCCTTACAGGAACAAACACAAAAGAGAAAAGAACATTAAATAAACTGTAGCAGCATATTTTTAATAATGTCAAATAGAACCACTCCTTAAATTTACCATTTGAGGACTAATCAGTTCAGAGAACTACATCAAGCTGAATAAAAAACAGAACCCTTAGTCCGCAAATGGCAAATGAAAAGACGTCTGCGTTATTGATCATTACTGTATAAGCCTTTATTTGTAAAAAGTCGGTTAGGTATAACCCTTTTTTGTACCACATACTGTTACATTTTGTATTAGTAAAAAACACATTTTGCTCAAACACCTAGAAAAGCTGACGGACACCATTACATTAATTGGCACTGACAAAAAAACGGAAATACAACTTTATATTTTACAAATGTTGATTTCATGAAGACAAATAATACTGCAAAAATGAACCATAACATCAATATAGAAACAGAATCAAAACCAAGAGCTTAATGTGAATAGAACCAGTACAACACGAAACAAAACGCATTTTACTCTCAGGGCAGAATGTAAAATAGAAATATATTTCCTTTCTATGAGAAAACAACAACAAGAGTTAACAATTCATTTAAAAAATACAACATATACAGGCAATTAGAAAGGAAAGAAAACAATACGGCACAGTGATGCCAGATCAAATCAGAGGACTGGTTTTATTTAAATATGTGAAACCTGCCAATTACGTGTAAGACTTTAACTTTGCTCATGGGTGAAGGTAATTAAAATATCCTGCTGAACCAAAGGGATACTGCTCAGCGATGCTATGTCACATTTTCGCCTTAAAATGAGCATTACCAATGACCTCCATCTAGAGGCAAAGGCAAAACATAATCATACCAGCCTTGCAACTTTTGGTGCCACTCATAACTGTAGAGGATGTTAGCATAAACTGGACTGGCCATGATTTCTCAGGTTTACTAGGTGCATCTATTAATTCATAATCGTATGTGATACATAAAACACAAGAAAAGATGAAGATAAAGAGTACCTCAATTGAATATTTTATTAAAATTTTTGAATGTAAGTTAGATCTCTGCCAATCAGCAGTGCAAGTAAAAGCACCTGAAGTCTCTTTCCTTGAGTGTGGGGATGGAGAGTGGTGAACATATGACCAATTTAGAATACAAGGGATTTATGAAAATAAACCTTTCAGGAAACTTAAGTCATGCAAAACAAAACCGGTAACTTTTTTTTCTGTCTTTTTTTTTTACCTTTTTCTTTTTTTCAGAGGTTTCGTTTGCAGAAGTTATGCAGGTGCTGCAAAAGCTGTCCATGCCAGTCGCAGTGAGGCTAGCTGTTACTACCAACTGCCCTGTTTAGTTCATGCATTAAGAAATATAGATGAAAGGTATCATATTTACAATACAATTCACATGTAATTACACGTATACACAAGAGGCAAGAAAAAATTCACATTGAAATCAGTTCAACAGTATTTTTTGTACTTCCTTTTTCTCATGTTTTGTGGTGAATGACAAAAAGAATATATGACATGAAAATGGTAAAATGGTTTCTACCTTTTATTTTGGATATAATGGATTAGATATACTGAGGTGAAATGAAGCCAGTGAAATGAATGATAAGATGACTTATGCTGTCCATTGTCACAGATTTTATGCCCTGCCCCATCCCTGATATTATAGAAAGCTCTCACACTCAACTTTCTCTGCTGATAATACTGTATAAATCTCTCTCTCTTACTCTCTCTCTCTTACTCTCTCTCTCACATACACACAAAAACATGTATAATTCTAAATATAGAAGTGAATATTAACAAAGAGCTAAGAGAAGTCAAATAAGTCCTATTTAATCCTAAACCAGTAAGATACAGAACAATTCAGTAAACTGAGTCCGACACATTCTCAAAAAAGGCCAACAATCACCTTGGAGTGCTACTTATATAGAACGTCAATCGCAAGTCTCGTTCATAATATATTCTTATCTT
This sequence comes from Ancistrus triradiatus, assembly GCA_025084515.1. Lineage (NCBI taxonomy): Eukaryota > Metazoa > Chordata > Actinopteri > Siluriformes > Loricariidae > Ancistrus > Ancistrus triradiatus. The sequence continues at coordinate 11,942 of JAJAGP010007368.1, read as the reverse complement.
ATTGTTTCAGCTTGGTGGGTTCATTGCTGCAGATGAGCAGTGAAACCTGCAACTGCAACACCAAATAATTCCTCCTGAAATAGTGCTTAAACGTTGCTATGAAACATGACAGACGGGTGACAAGTGAAAGGAGAAACCTGTGTAAGTGGGTGGAGCGAGGGTTTTCTCTTTTTCCTGTATGGTTTGGATCCATTTGTCTCCTCAGAGGTACAGGTCACTGAATGCCCATACAAAGACATTCTGACTGATCACTGGGGTCACTATGATGGAACATTTCTAACCTGGTGGGAGTCACTACCAGAATGACAATCCTACATAAGGGTCTCTCAATGGTTTGAGGATCATGAAAATAAATAATACTCTACAGCCTTCCTCCTGAACATGCTGCACACCACCATTGCCGTTAAAGACCATCTGAAGAAATATAATTAGGAAAAATGGTACTCCACCCCTCCAGAATAGGTCCAGAGACTTGATAGCCAATGTACAGTTAGGATGGTAGGTGCTCCTTCTGGTGCAACACCTTACTAGGATATTTTTGTCGGCTTTTCCATTCCTTTCTCACTCGTCTGTATGTTCTGCTTGAGATAGTGGATGGGATAACATCAACAAGTTAACCGGATTTTCCTCTCCAAGTCACAGTTTTTCAGGTACAGAGCATGACACAACTCCCAGATGCTAGGAGTAATTAATCGTCAGACATGCGAACAGGGTTACTATATGCCTGCCCAAGTTAATGAGCAGGGCAATTTCATATAAATGATGTTGTAAGAAAATCTACAAGCGCTAACCCTGTCCTTTAACCTTTATGAGCCGTATCAGTGATATGACTTAGCTCCTGCAAACGCTCACAAATTTGAAAGCATCTTCTATAAAAACAGCACCACCAGCCTGCTTTTCAGGACTTCAGACCACTGGAGGCACGCTTCTTTAAACTTTCCACTTCACAGGGAAATGGAAAAGGGAGTTTTTACTTATTCCATTAATTCAAGATCTCTTTAAATGACCAAATACATGACAGGCACACTACAAGTCTGTGTACAAAGGTGGCTGATCACGACGGACAAACGAAATTAAGCTGTTCATTTTCAAGCTTTCACACATGAAGGGTTATGTCCTTTTTCAGTTTTAAAGATACAAAGCCAAAAGCAGAACAGGACAACATGACTGTATAGGCTAGCAGACTGGCAAGAAGTGCCACGAGAAAGAACACACAACCTTTGCCGCCTGTTGTTGCTACATATATTTGAGTATTTTGGCCAGTCGACCACTGTAAACTAGCATATCGGTCTTAGAGATAAGACTAGCATGAAAGTGGAAAATTCAAACTAAAAACATCATGGTAATGTGACTTGCTAAGTGACACAAGGTGAAACTACGTCTGCTTTAAATGACATTGTAATGTAGTAGCCTACCTTGTAATAGCTAGGCTAAGTCATGGCTAATGTGTGCTATTCTCATTACTACCCACCACTACTGGGCAAATGACAAGTTTGAAGCAGATTTCACCAATCACAGATGAGTTGATTAAACATGATTGCAGCAACCACACATCTTGTTTTACCTCCGTCTACAACTGCTCTAGCTACCGATACCTTAATCATGATTAGAATGATCAAAATGACCGTTAAGGCTTGAATTGACTTGCTGGGTGGTATTTTGCATTGTATTGCTGTGATAGACTCACTGTGTACAAATGCTTTCATGATCTAATTAAGGCAAACCTTGCAGGACAGGCAATGGCATGAACCAGTCAGTGTTCCACCCAAAATCGAACCGAATCCAAGAACCAACGCTCTAAATCACCATGCATTAGCCTAGTGCTGGTGCTACAGCTCAACTGAACACCTGATGATGATATGCGGAGTGTCTCGACAAACTTCAAAACATCTACTTTCCCTTCGTACATATTTTGATGCCCGGGAAGGCCAGTGAATCTGAATAGCAGAGTGCATAGAAACTGCAGATACATTGAGAGATAAGTAAGTAATATGTAATTTAATAGATAAGTTAGAAACTGCAGTGTTATTCTAAACAAAGCAGGATTTTAAATGGTTTAGTTAACGTATTTATGTTCTACCAAATTATAATAGCTACTTAATAGCTCATTACAGAGCTAGCAAATGTACAATTTTTATTAGTTTGTCTATCTGAAAGATACTGTACATAGGTTACCTCAATCGACAGTGCATTTATCTGATGTAAAAATATAGTTTTCCCTTCTGACATGTAGTCTCATTAATGTAAGGCAGGGGCAATCAAATGACAAAGTGTTTGCATGTGTACATGCCGCCAAGCTTTCAAGCAATGTCATCTTTTGGAGTGATCAGTGAGCTTACAAGTCATGGACTCCACTATTATAAACTGACACGCATTTTCTGTTATACACTGAGCACTGATGGACTTGGCATTTTTAAAGCTATCCGATGTTAAATATCAACTGATTTATGTAAACACAGTGTAGATTCATTCTTCCACCTGCACAATACCACCAGGACCACTATTTCATTGATTACAGAAGACCTCATCCCTTTTCTCGTGTGAACTGCCAGTTCGCAGAGTCATTGCTACAGTTGAGATCTTGATAATGTTCACTTGACACCAGCCAAATTCTGCAGCCACTCTAGCCATAACCAGTCCAGTGGCAGTAAGCCTATTTTCTTCTTCCTTTGCATCTTTAAGTAAGTATACCATATTAATCCTAGCTTAGCCATGTCCTCCTGTAGAATGGTGTGATATGAAAGAGCTGAATGCCTGAGGAATCTGCTGGGTGCTGAGGACTGAGACCTGCTCACAGTGTCCTCCATCTCGACTGCAGAATTCAGGGCTCTCTCACCAGATGCTCTGCTGGACCGCAATGCTGACAGTCCACTCAGAGATATACTCCTGTCCTCAAAGACTGACCCAACCTTGCTGTGCATAGCACTGCATAGTTGGTGTAGCTAAAGCATTTTGAGCTCTTTGAGAGACTAGGCAGCTTCGATATCCATAAGAGCTATGGGTGGTAGATTTTTCGAATGAATGGATGTTTGGAACCGAGGTTTTCTGAAATCATCTGACTGTCATGCAGCGTGATGCGATGGATGGAACTCTAAACAGATGCCGATTGAGGCTACTCAAAAAGAATAAGGATGACATAAGAATGGGTTATAGGCCTTTTTGGTTGTCACTTCAGTTCATGGCTTTTATCGTACATCATATTTTGCCCCATGAAGACTCAGAAGCTCTTTTTTCCTGATCATGCTGATGTCATCAGTCTTTGGAATTTGAATCCTAAGATGTGTAACATCAGGGCTGTGGTTGGGTCTGGAATAAGGTCAAAGACTGAGCGCCGTTCAGCCCTCTTATACTTCAGTGGTCGACTGAGAACACCTCCTTCAGGTTGCAGACAGGCACGTTTTAGAGGAACCAAAAACAACAGCATGAATCATACTGAGAATGAGCAATTACGATAAGTGTGATACCACATACAATATTAGGCCACAGTATGGGTTGATCTTTCGACCAAAATATTTAACAGATATAAAACAATGACCATCTCTTCAGTTTTAATACACATTATTCTTTTCTTTTTTTATACATCATATAGTCGATGAACTAACTTTAAAAACCATTCTCAGACAAACCACTGCAGTTAACCACGGTCCCTTCATGTCTTCCACACAACGCAAAGCTGTAGTTGATGTTCATGGGTACTTTATCTACAAAACAGATGGCTTGCACTAGGAACAAGAATAAATAAAGAGTACAATTATACTATCTAACCATATTCAATGAGGATACTGAGTAAATGTACACTTGATGTGTTTTTTTTCTCTTTTTTCCAAAAAGAAAACAAATGAACAATGTATATCTGTGGCTCATTATCTAGCGACGCTAACTCTAGAATGCTATGTTTAACCGCTCTTCCCCGCACATATTTTCCAAGACCAATTATAGCAACCAGAGTTGTCAGAATTCTTAGAACTAAAATGAAAATAATAAGGAATTGCTCACAAAAATGTTATGAAGAGAGAAACAAAAAAGAAGACTCTGGGCAAGATGTGGTTTTCAAACGCGGGATGGCCGTCCAGTGTAAACCAGAGCTCTTTATGTCTAGTAAAGAGAACCACTGTTTTTTTTCCACAAAAAAAATCAAGGGAACAACGCATAATCCAAAATAGGTTGCTGTACAGTGACGAATCAGAAAAAATAATCGGAGTCCCTCTAATGAGGACGGGGTAAGGAGGCGCAGTGAATGGGCTTAAGGGAGTGTTTTCTGCTCAGACTGCACCCAAAAGCACACAAGCCATCACTGATTTCATGAGCTGCAGTTCAGATAGGTTGCTTGCAGTATGTATCAATTAAAAGCCGGTGAGATGCGTCCTTTTTTGTATATCTTGCAATCATTCTTTTAGCAAAATATCATGCAGTCCATAATTCCAAGCCCTCTCGCAGGGGATTCTTCATGGTTGTTTGTGTTGGTTGTAATTCCAGAAGCAAACGAAATTAAAACGCTCCAAATGTCTCGCAGGATTTTGAAACATTCAAGTCAATCTATATAATACTTTTTTTTTTTTTTTACATCAGAAGTCCTTTCTGTGTTGTGTTTATAGAAATATAAGATATAGAAATATGCATATACATATGTATGAACTTTTCCTATATGCGTATACATATTTTCGAATTGTATCAAAGCCAATTCAGTGTGTGCTCTCAAAATATGGCCCATGTTTCCCGGGAGGATGCGTGTCAATTCACGTAGTACAACCAGTAGATGAGGTTGAAAAATCCAAACGTGATGGGAAAAATCACGCGGGACCACTTGTCAATGGTGCTGACATCCGTCAGGTTTGGGATTTTGAGCTTGAGCTTGGACGAGCGCCTCCGCAGGCGGCAGTTGGCGCGGCTGCGCATGGCACCGCGTTCCAACGAGTGATGGCCAAAGCCGTCTCGCGAGGAGCCCACGGGCTTGCGGAACTGCACGCCCGAACTGTCGAAAGACATGACTGAGTTGCGCGAGTCGCTCACGCTGCTGCCCACGTCTGACGTCATTACCTCGTTGTTCATCTCCAGCGTGGTGAGTAGGATGTTACCATAAGCGTCCACCTTGAAGAGATCAATGAAAGAGACACATTGTCACTGGATGGTACCTAAGATCTACAGTGCTAGTTTATCAGATAAAACTGGTTGTCTCGTACAATACCGTGCATGCTAATGCAATGGATACTACAGTTTGAAGAGCTATAAAGAGCTTTGTCTTCATAGAGTTTGGTAATTGCTAATCAAAAATTTCCCCCTTGTGAACACCTTAACTTATTGGCTATTGGCAATGCCAAAATTCCTATATGTCAGCCACTTTTGGTTTGTAATGTTGCAACCAGACACACTTTACTGGGGCACGTGCCCCATTAAATGTTGTTGTGTCTCACTAAAATTCTGGCAGTACTGAGTTAGTTATATCCCGCATTGCTGAGCAGAATTACAGGACATGCTATGCAAGCATAGGTTTTGGCTAGCTACTTATAACCATAAAACCTACCACAAGTACACATTACACAACTAAAGAAAAGACATTCATTAAACAAGCAAAGGCAAAATCCATGGTAGAGTAACGCCCACTTTAGTATTAAATCACTTAATGTATTTAGTGTTTAACAGGTTGAGTTTTTATGCACAGGTGTATGCACTATGACGGATTGGCAAGCAGGGGGGTACAGCTGTGCCCCTTTAAAAACTGTGTTCCCCAGTACAACAAGTAGCCTAGAAACACCCCTGGTTGCAACATTAATTAATATCCTTATGGTAAAGTAACCTGGACAGCTACAGTAGGGGCCAAAAGTCTGAGATAATGCTTCTATTTTGCTTTTTTTTCAAATTTAAAACAATATTTTTCATTGCAAATCACATAATCGGCACAACAATGAGAGTAAACTGCAGAGTTTATTAGTAATTGGTATGTTCCCCCTTTAAGTAATGACAGCACACACTTGAGCTGACATGGACTGATGATCTGATGATCCATAATATCTCAGCATATTCCAGCAAGTGATATTCCAACAAGTTCATATCCAAAACCTCCCCAGAGAACACAGTGCACTGGGATGAGCATGCCCTGGATTCACGTCAGTCCATCACAGCACTGGTTAGGGGTCGCTGTTGGACCACTGGAGGATGATCCCAAGACCAAGGCCTCCTATCTTTCCTACACAGCCAATTGATCCTGGATGCAAAACCTGGAGGTGGGCTAGTCTATTACATCACTGGACCACTCAGGTGCCACCAGTGACATGTTTCTACAATTACAGGAACATCTCTGCCATAATGACACTCAGGTTTTGCACAGCACTCCACTGAGAAACATCAGTGTACACATACTGTCAGAATTGAGGAGTGGGGGTTTGGGGGTTGTAGCTGACACAAAATACAGTTGGTTAGTGGCACTGCATGACCTAAATTTTCTTTTGTGGTTTTTATGAGGTCGTAATGCATGTACCCCAACTTTTCTTTGTTCTTCAAGATACAGATTTCTCCGTTGCGTGTATGACCTGAGGGTGTTGCTCTGAAACGGCGCTGAAATGGAGTCCTTACAATGGGAAAGACAATAGGAAGAAAACATTAAAACACTCATAAAACATGTTACCAATCTAACGATGTTTTATATACAAATATAAAGTTGATTTTCTTTTCTTAAAGTGATTTTATATTTTTTTCTTGTGTGTTTTTGGTCACTATCAGATCATATCATGGAATTATCACAATTAGAAATCAAGGTAACTGCAAAGGCTTCACAAACGTAAATATATTATTTGCTTTCTGGATTATCTGAATTATCCCGAAACATATGTCATTCAACAAGAAAATGGTTTAAAATGAAACAAATCAATGTTTTGGAATGGCCACGTTGAGAGTTAGACCTTAATCCAATTGAGATACTGTGGCATGACCTCATGGGGGCCAGAAATAATAATAATAATAACAAACAACCTAACAATTGCAATGTGTCTTACATGTAGGGATGCATCGATCCAATATTAGCAAATATATAATATACCGTATTTTTCGGACCATAAGGCGCACTTAAAATCCTTTAATTTTCTCAAAAATCGACAGTGCGCCTTAAAATGCGGTGCGTCTAATGTATGAATTCATTCTGGTTGAGCTTTCTGACCTAGAACCGATTGTAGATGGTACACGGCGTTCATAAATCTGTCAAAATGTTTTAGCACGGTCTTGGTAAGTTACGAAGCTTGCGGCCACCGTAGTGCGCAGCATAACAGAGTAATACGGTATGTGCTTCGGCATTAGGGTGTGTACGTTCATTCATTCATTTATTTTCGAAGCGGATTTCAAACTGAACGCTATCAGTCACGCAGTACAACATGGACATAGAGCAGCTGCGAGAGAATTCAACATTAACGAATCAATGGTACGGAAGTGGAGGAAGCAAGAAGACGCCCTGTGCCAGGTAAAGAAAACAAACTGAGCTTCCGACGGAACTTAAGAGTTTTGTTTCATTTAATGGGCCTTATAACCCGGTGCGCTTTATAGCCCGAAAAATACGGTCTTGCTATTATACTGTATATAGCAAAATATTCCAACAAAATGAGATGGATTGAGTATCAGAAAATTCATTGGGACTGATCTATTCACTTTAATTTTGTGACGTGTGCTACACCATACGTCAGTTATGCCAATATGTTTAATGCCAACGTGCAACATCTGCAAACTAATGTTGCAAGGGGTGGTGGTAGCACTTCAAAATACAACATATAATATTAATGATTAATAATATATTAATAAATTTATTATATACAAATATAGTTTGGTTTGACTCATGTTTATTCAATTTATTTTGCTGTGCCAAGGTCTTGCACATTTTTTGTATTATTTTAGTGACAAATAGCATAAGAATAAATAGCAAATAGTACATTTATATCAATACATAATTTGTTATATTTTGTTTTGCAAAGTTAATGAGTAATGTTTAATGTTCAATACTGAAGTCTGAGGTGAGGTGAGGTGAGGTATATGGTTTATTAATTTAACAATGGTACTGGACTGATATCAGGTATTTACCAGCATGCAAAATTTACGTAATGGTATCGGAACTGAAGAAGTCGGATCGGTGCAGCCCTACTTACATTTATTGTGACTTTTATTTGCTTGAAATGCAGGAATAGACATTTATTAACAAATGTAAAGAAGTTGACCAGACAAAACATGAATACCTTGGGTTCATACCGTCTGGAATGAAATAAAAGTCAAAGTAAATGTAAGACATACTACTTTGCATTTGCATTTTGCATGCTTTTCGGACTGTTTCTAATTTAGGATTGTAGTTTCACCAGCCTGGATGGTGAAGAATTAATCGATTTGTCCAAATACATTAAAAAATGTCTGTAAAATACATTAAAAAGTACAGTTTTTTTGTGTTTGTAGTTTAGGCAAATACATTTTTCTATTATGGATAACTTGAATGAATATTAGATTACAATTTAGAAGCAATAGGTACAGAAATCAAGGTAATTCCTTTGGCAATGTGCAGGTTTTGCAACTGTAATTTACAGTATTATTCAGTACATTACAGACACAATACTAGAGAAACAAGGCTAAAGCAATAATCCAGAAAAACTAAAGAGTTTAAATTCAGAGAAGAAAGTAATCTTGCATACGATCAGAGCAAGATGAGTCTCTCTTAATGATGACAAAGTACTTCAATCAAAAGATACAAGCTGTCTGTTAAGGAGGTAAAGTAATTTGACCATCGGCCAACTGTAGTTATCCAAATAATTAAAAAAACTCTAACACTTACACACAATCTCAATAAGCTTAAACAATCTAAAACACGCGAACAATTTTAAACACAGTGAATTTAATAACACTGTAAGGTCAGCCGACCTGTTCTCTCAGACGTTTGTCCTCGTAGCGCGGGCGTTCGTTGTTAGCTTTGTTGAGGCGCTCGTTGATTTTCTTCTGCTGTTGGGGACCTCGTCCAAAGAACACATAGTTGACAAAGGCATATTCGAGCAGGGCCAGGAACACAAAAACGAAGCAGCCCATGAGGTAGACGTCAATGGCTTTCACATAGGGAATCTTTGGGAGGGTCTCTCGCAGGTGGGTGTTAATGGTTGTCATAGTGAGCACCGTGGTAACCCCTGTATGGAAGCAACATTTGTTCATTCAGTCGTTTATCTGCAGTAAGCAATTTTTCCTGCTGAGAGGCATAAAACCAGGCACACTGTACACAAGGTGAGAAGGACAGGGCACCAGGCCACCACAGGGCAAAACACCCTCAATCACGACTAAGGGCAATTTAGACCAGCCAGTCCATCTACTATCATGTTTTTGTGATGTGAAAGGAAAACAGAGTACCTGAAGGAAACCAGCATGGACCTTTATATCATTTCCCTGATGTTTGTTTATTTTCTATATGATTGCTGACCAGGGTTACATATTATTGGCATTTTCTTTTTGTTATTATTGTTTTTGCTTGTTATGTTTAATTTTTAAGTGTGCATGAGTAGTGGGGACTGTGGTGGCCTAGTGGGTAGGACTATGAATCAGAAGGTCCAGGGTTCAAATCCCACCTCTGCCAAGCTGCCACTGTTGGGTCCTTGAGCAAGGCCCTTAACCCACAACTGCTTGGATTGTATCAATTGTAAGTCGCCCTGGATAAGGGCGTCTGGTAAATGTAAAATGTAAATGTAGTTTTACTAGTATTTTCATACACTGTCTAATTTTATTTTAGTCGCAATAATTACAAATAATGCTTTAGTATTACCATTAAAGATGCATAGATACTTGACAAGAGTATGTTAAATAAACTGCTTCCATTTGGGATGTATTTAACAAGAACAAGTGGATTTACAACTATCTAGGCCCACAGCCCCAACTAAGCAACCCTATGGCAACAGTGAAAAGGAAAATCTCCCTAAATATGATGAGGAAGAAACCTTGTGAGGACCCGGGCTCAAGGGACCCAACGTCTTTGGGCAACTTAGGTGTTATATGTTAGAAAAAAATTAAATTACCTAAATAATAAATGCATAATAAGAGTTTAAGAACACAGAAGCTAAATAGAATAATTAAAATAGAGAAAATTATAGAAAGAAAATCAAATAAACTACAGACTATACTAAATTAAAGAGAAAATACAATATTATGTAGAATATAAAATGATAAATATAATACAATAGTGTATATATATAATAAATAAAATACTGAATATAATATAATATAATATAATATTTTAATATAATATATAATAAAATAGAGGGAGTTTGGGTATACTGATGTGGTCTGAATAGGTATGAGGACTAGAACTGGTGATGGAAGGACATCTATAGCTTATTTGTAATTTTCACATTTTTGAAAACAGCTGTGTTTATTTTTTTATTATGGGTTAATTAGCATCATTTTTTACTTTTAGATTTGCTTTTTGTTCCTGATAACCTCATCTCATTTCAAACAGCTGCTTATGCAGTGTGTGTGTGCCCAGTGAATGACTGGCACCCTGTCTAGAGTTGGTTCCTGCCTTGAGCCCTGTGGTTAAGTCCTGGCTCCCCGTGATCCTGTACTGGATTACGTGGACATGGAATGTGAGTGAGTCAGTGCTTATCCAGTGACTTTAATGCACTGGCTGTTGAACATGCTGGAGCAGAGGCCCTAGTTGGCCTTTCTTTTATAGGTAACTGACTCACAAAATTGGTTGGTGTTGCTGTAATTGACAGTAGAGAGAGGAAAGTCATCCATCCCATGCAGAGACAAAAGTCAATTGCTCTCTTGGACTGCCAGCCATCTTTGGAGTTTAAACTTGCATTCTAAGGATGATGCTTTACTGGTTGTTCCTCAGGAGACCTATATTTGCCTTTCATGTACAAGGAAATGTGGCAACCCTCTATATATATATATATATATATATATATATATATATATATATATACACATCACATTTACACCATTTAGCAGCTTATCTGACCTCACAGCATGCTGATTAGTAGTCCAAAGTCTTAAGTATGAAGCCACCATTCCCATCCCTGAGCAAATGTTCTTAAATGTTTCTGTTATTTAATCACAGTCCTCGTGTTCTTACCGAGAGCCACCCGAGCAGCAGAGGCATCGTAGTTGATCCAGAAGGACACCCAGGAGAGGATGGTGATGAGGATAGAGGGCATGTAAGTTTGCAGGATGAAGTAGCCGATGTTTCTCTTGATGCGGAAACTCAGTGACAGCCGAGGATACGAGCCTGTGAGCAGACAGAGGCAGCACAAAAAAGATGTTAGTGAAGATGAACTGAAAAGCAGACAGTTTCACGGACTTTGACAATGTGCGGGATGGCCGTTTCTACTCTTGGACGTTTCATTTCCCCAAAGCAATGTAGTTCAGCCCAGAGTCTGATTTCAGTTAAACATGGCTGAAAGTTGCCAGCACGGCAGATTCCCCTGAAAGCCTCTTTTCAGCATTCAGCTCCTGGCCCTCTGAGAATTGCCAGAAAAAAAACTGCAATGCTGTTTTTTTTCTTTTTGCCTCCCTTTTGTCCATTAATTATTACCAAAGAGGAGAGAAAACTGTATTAAAACATGCAGCCTTACTCTATGCTGCATTTAAGGTCTGGTGAGCTAAAGGACAGAATGATTTGTCTAACACCATCCATACAGTTAATGTAGCCAAGTCTAGTGTTACATAGGCCTATAAATGGAAAAGTAGTTATTTTTTTTACAATTCATAAAAAAAGTACATTTGAATTAATAGGTGATTGGAATGAGACATGAAGAACTGCCAATGTGAATTAACTGTCTAAATAAATCGGTGCAACAGCGAATCCCTCTTTTATCATCTGTGATTCAGCTGGACACTTAACCATAACTTACCAAAGAAGTATTTATTACAGTACTGTACTGGAAAATACAGTAGTCCCTATCTTTGTGTCTTTTATAAAATTTGAAACACTTACCAATAAC
>JAJAGP010007367.1:0-13982 GCA_025084515.1 Ancistrus triradiatus | reverse complement strand
GCCACAGGACCTGCTTTAGGAGTACAAATTAGCAGATTTCGAGTAAAAGCAGGAATTTACAACCCACCTCTGCTCACATCCCTGAACTCTGAACAGAGCAAACAAAGAAGCGGCGAGAGAACCAAAATATGAGTGATAGATAGGAAATAGACGATGAGGAGGAGGAGGAGGAGGTGGATGGATGATGGAAAGAGAGTGGCAGCAGAGAATCCGCCTGGCGGGTGTGAAGTTTGCTGATCTGCGGATGTCATCGGCGCTGTGAAGTGGAAATAATAAGGAATTAAGATTGTCTCTGAAGACTAGATAGTTCATGCAAATGGAATTAGAAGAGAAAAGGAAAGGCGAGGGAAAAAAAACATCAACAGATCTTTCCTCTCTCCTAATCTCCCAGAGTTCACCCAAGTTCATCTTGAAAGACGAAGCCAGAAAGAGAGGAAACTGTATTATTTAAGTAGAGAACTAAAACTAGGAATTAATCACAGGTTAAGAGAACGGTGGAGAGAAAATGAAAATCATTTTCACGCACTCTACTTAAACCCTGAGTCATAAACCTGGGTTATACAGTTATCTTGTTGAAACCTTGAGTTCTGACTGGTCAGAAGGCATTGAGTTCTTTTCTGTCACAGAATGGAGAAGAAAGGTGATTTAAGTGACTTTGAAGGTGGCGTTGTTGGTGCTAGACGAGCTGGTCTGAGTATTTCAGAATCTGCTGATCTACTGGGATTTTCACACACAGCGATCTCTGGAGAATGGTCTGAAAAAGAGATCATATCCAGCGAGCGATCATAATTTGTCATAAACCACACAAAAGCATGGATCCCCCCAGCCTTGTATCAACGGTTCAGGCTGGGGGTGGTGTAATTGTCTGGGACACATTTTCTTGGCACACCTTGGGCCCCTTAATACCAAGTGAGCATCGTTTAAACCCTACAGCCAACCAGAGTATCACTGCTGACCACGTCCATCCCTTTATGACCACAATGTACCATCTTTTATGCGCCACATCCCAAAGCTCAAATCATCTCTAACTGTTTTCTTGAATATCACAATGAGTTCACTGTACCAAATGTCCTCCACAATGTCCAGATCTCAATCCAATAGTGCACCTTTTGGTGGAACGGGAGATTCACATCATGGATGTGCGGCTGACAAATCTGCTATCAATATATCAATATGGACCACAATCTCTGAGGAATGAGCAATCAGAGGTGGTAAGTAACAAGTACTTTTTTTAAAGGTACGTCTCTACAAGCATTTACAGGATACGTCTATGAGAAATTATAGAGATACTGAGATTATTTAAAATTTCGGAGACACCTCACTCGCTCTCGTTCTTATCCACGTAATCCTTTACAGGGTCTAGGGAGAGCCTAGTTGGTGGCATAGGGCGCAAGGCAGGAGCCACCCTGGACAGGGTGCCAATCCAATCGTAGGGCACATATACTCACACACTAAAGGCACTTTTTAGAAACATCAATTAACCTACCAAATGTTTTTGGACTGTGGGAGGAAACCCATGCAGACATGGAGGGTTTGCAGACTCCACAGAAATAATGGTTCAAATAGTCGATGGTAGCTTTTGTTTGGGTTAAATATCATGATATATGTCATTACTGAATATTATATAATTTTGTATATCTGAAAATGTCTGAATCTTTTACTCTGTTCTCACTGTGGTTAGATAAAGATGATAAAATTGGTATGATTTTTGCAGATGATTCATGTAGCGGTAGTACAAACCATTATGTACCCTCAGTGTGTCATGGATGTGCACTTCTTGCCCTTTCAAAAATGGAGTTAAAAAGGCTTTTTAAAGAAATGCTTTCACTTTTTACTTTAAGTAGGCTACATTTAGTAGCATGTACGTTTATACTTCTACTTGAGTAAAATATATGTATATAAGCTATACTTCATTGTACTTTAATGAGATTAGCTGTACATTTCATTAAGTAAAGAACTTGTGTACTTCTGCCCCCTCTGCCTGCGATGGATTGGTGTGTTACCAGCAGCCTCCAATCCATTGTGGCATACTGACACCATTGGAAGGAAGGCAAGACCTACTGTTTTGGATACCACCATATCGCTGTTCTGAAGGCTAGGTCGTTACAAATGAATGATGCTCACAGTCCACCATATCCTTCATATCAATGGTTTAACCCTGTTATCAATTCAACGTTAGGCTTTCCAACACCAGTCGCTAAATCTTCCCATCTGGAGCAGCACCCTGACTGATTCATGCGAGGAGGAGGAAATTTGTTATGAATTTATAAGACATTCATAAGCACGTCATTAATTATATTCATAGCCATAATGAGTGCACCGGTTCGTTTGTCTCTACAGAGAATGAACTTTAAAGCAGGCGCAATCACGCTGGAATATTGAAGAGTAAAAGAAGAGTTGGAGAAAGAAAATGAGACCCTCAGTGATCTGTTATACAGCTGACCTTCTCTGCCTCGATCTCTGGAAGGCTAAGAGACAGCTCTCAAACAGCTGATTAAAACCCCGTTTAATTGCGCCTTTTGTGGCTCGATCAAAGCATCGCACCTGCATAGGTGGAGAGAGTGAAGAGAGTAGAGGGAAAAGAGAAGAAGTTAGTAGAGGATGAGGGCAGGTCACTATCTCTGACCCGACGCCCTAATGTCAGCCTTAACGTTGTTAACTAAACATACAGCCTATGTGTGTGTGTTTATGTTTTAGTGTCCGTGTCCGCTGCTTCAATGTTAAGAAAAACCAATTGCTCCAATGCTAGAGCTCCCCCTAATGGAGAACAGACCTCACTTACACTTTTTTTCATTATTCACATGCACCCAATGAACTCGAGGCGCTTTAGGAACCACAAAGGAAGTTGGTTTCAAGTGTTCTGCGCTGATTTTAGTTCATCGTGGTGGCAGTGGTTATCCCTATCATTTCAGCTCCAGAGAGACCCTGGTTTGAGTGCCAGCCATCCGCTGTCTGTGTGGAGTTTGCATGTTCTCCCTGGGTCTTCAGTTTTGTCCCACATTAAAAAGACATTATGTCAGTTGGCATCTCTAAAGCGTCAGAGTGTGAGCCTGTGATGGACTGAAGTACTTACTACCATGTGGGTTAGGCCGCTGGTCCATGACAAGTGAAAAATGAAAATCAGCCATGTGTTAATTCTTTCTTAAAACTTATTTACGTCTCCCTTCACTGCCTTCACATCTTTGCTATCACCTATAAACTAAACACCCATTAAACATTAGCGAGTCACATTCTGATTGCGCAACATCTTGAACATAATCTGGATAGAGCGCTTCATATATTTTCAGTGAACCCATTGACTTATATCATTAAAGCACAGGCAAAACTTTTAATCGACTGATTAAATCGCAGCTTTTAAGTCATATAGAGTCCATGATGGATGCATTTAGCCCACTTTAGCTGAATATCTTAGTGATTAAAGAATTGCTTCAACAGGTCCTTATTTCACTGCCTGCAGTAATTTCTTTACTGTAATTTCTTTAATTTTCTTTTTGGAGTAGTTCCCGGCCACTAACCTTAAAATACAACAGTGATGCAGGGCATTGAGCAATGGCTTTCAGGAACAGTTACTTACTTCCATGGGTTCCTGTCAGTTTGGACTTGACCACCGTTTTATAAACTCATTGAAGAGTCTGTTGCGACACAAATTCCACCATAGTTGATGAATGTCCTTTAGTTCTACCAAATGTAATCACCTCCTTTCGTACATACCATTCTACACAACTTTATCTCTGTCGATATGGTTCTTCACATTCTGTGAAACCTCAGAAACCTCTGTCTGGCATGTTTTGTACTTTTCATTCATGATTTTCAGGAACACCAACAAAGACAAACAATGCCCCAGCATACCATATTGGTTAGTCTTCTACAAAAGTTCAGCAGTTAAGTTCAGCCTTAAGAACCCTTCCCGGTCGGCGCAGGTGATTATAGATGATCAGTCTGAAGGATTCTAGCAAACTGATCTACAGATTGGCAGCGCCAGCTCTAATTGTGCAAGTCTGCTGCCCTCTGCTGGCTAGAGGTGGCACAGGTAGGTTTATTAAGTTGCACCCTGGAAACATTTGCTTCAAAACCATGGGATCTAACTACCCATCATGACGCCATGAGGGACAGGGGTACAGTTTCACTTCCTGGTCTAAGGTTTGGGGCAGTCACCTCCCAATATAAATTATAATTCTTTATATATATATTAAGCTTACCACTTTCTCAGTTAATACTTTAGGTGTAACGTCAGCATCAAGTAATCATTGTAAATATTTAAGTTTGAGTGTTCTTCTCTAGTTTACAGTGGGTCAGCAGTTTGAATTCATTCATTAAAATGGTCTATAGCTAAAATTATCATCTGTACTTCTAGAGTATAACAATGATCAATACATTTTTACTCACTAACAAGTAAATCAAAGGACATTCAAAGTATTTTTAAACATGTTTATGTCTTTGTTTTCCTTTTTTTTGCCATGCTGGTGTCAAGTACAGCTTTATATTAATACTTCATCTACAAGTCACTGCATGTTCTGCTTTAAAATTGACATCACTTTTCAAAAGACAGCTAGGTACAGTGGAACCCACCAAGAAGTCATTTTATTCTACAGCACAGTGAGGCGCCCACAAAGTGGTCACATTTGCTTTTAGTTTATTGCAGCGTGCATGAATCATTTATTTTATTCATTCAATGTTTTTCAATCCTCTTAAAAATGCATGAGTTTTGAACACTAGCCTGACAACACTATTGTTACTGTTTCTCGATGCTGCCAGATGGGGGCAGTGTGGCGCTTAATTGTGCTTTAATTATCTCTGGTCGATCCATTTTCACTTCATACCAGAGACGTGTTAGTTGTCCTGTTTCATTATTGAATCCTGTTTTACAGGTGAGCAATGTGATACACGTGCACTAAAATAGTTCTAAAGTGGTTCAAACAACACACCGTTACATATCTGTACATTTATTGTCAACATGTGCGTCGAGTGAAAGTTTGTCAGTTTGAAGAAATGT
Organism: Ancistrus triradiatus; assembly: GCA_025084515.1. Classification (NCBI taxonomy): domain Eukaryota; kingdom Metazoa; phylum Chordata; class Actinopteri; order Siluriformes; family Loricariidae; genus Ancistrus; species Ancistrus triradiatus. Next base: position 8,989 of record JAJAGP010007367.1, on the reverse strand, counting down.
GGGTGTGTTAAAAGGATTGTAAAATGGCGTCTGTCTTTTCAGTTAACGTTTAAGTGAGTTCCTAGATATTGGATCATTTTAAAACTGTGAACTTGATTATGTCTTATAAGGTTAAAGACTGTTAACATGTGGTTCTATGTAATAAGCCAGTTCGCATGGTCAGGAGTTTGTTTCTGTGTATTTAGGTATAAAATGGCTGACGTGCGTCTTTCTCTGGCTTATATATGTTTCTTAGACTGACTCCTTCAAGTGAAGTGTGGATTTTTGAAGTTGTTATGGATGAAAATGTTTAAATGAGATTGCAGAATGCAGATGCATGTGTTTAATGGGAACATATTCCATTCCATGGTATGCTTCAAGGCATACAATATTTGTTTGTATGTTTTTATATGGGTGTCTTTTGAAGGTAAGCAAATATGTTTTATGGTTTTTGCTGAATTGAGATTTATTCTGAAAGTCCTGATTCATCACTTAGCCTTGTTTTAATGGTAAAGTAATCTGCCTTACAGGTCTCAAGCCGGTCATAGTTTTAGAACTAGTGGTCAACCGATATGGGTTTTTTTTTTTAATGACCGATGGCCAATAATATAATGCTGACATGAGCTTTTTTTTTGCCTGCTGATAAAATGAATAATAAGAAATGACACATAAGCTATAAATGCACCGTCTCTATTTGCAAATGTGTAAATACTTGCAAAGAAATATACAATGTTAGAGTAGCAGAATCTTTATATTTTCAACCCCAGTTCCAGTTAACAGCAGTAAGAGATTATGCTGGAAGTATTCATCTTCTCATAAATGGCCCCACCAACACAGTTTCTATACATTTTCTCCACTATTTTTGAATATCGGCCCTGTGAGCACAGATTTCAAACATTTCAAAATACGGTGTGGTTAGCACTCTGTTCCAAGACTGTTCAGCTTTACTTTGGCTGCATTAGAAACAGCTAGAAAAGAGAACTCTTTCAGCCCATCCAGCCACTGATGTTTAGGCAGTGAAAGAAGTATCTGTGTGGTCTAAGTTCCCCCTACAGGAGAATTTGGGTAAATGCACACTCAGTCAGTTTTAGTGGTTTCAAGTCCGAGGACTGCCTCAAGTGAGATACCGTATAGCTGTATTGCATTCAGCCTCATTTAAGTTGGATAACATGCCCTCTAAATTAATGTCCCTGTGGTATTCATTTAGCTAGTAACACAATACGTTCAGATAAGGTCACAACAATGTAATGCAAATTGCTTTGGTATTTTTTGTGTGTGTCCTTGTAGCTGGTTTTGAACTGATGTGCTCATTCCCTCGATGATCATCAGACATGTTTCCACAATGCTGCCTTGTCATGGGCAGATCCATCTCTGGCTTCACATGGCTTTTCTTATGGGGTATCATTTGCCAGCCATCACACGACTGGTTTCATTGTGCGTCTGAATAAATATTTTTGTCCTGATAGATTAAGATGGCAAATAAGCAGAAGTAATTTGCTTGTGTGTGTGTAGTTAGTGGGAGTCTTGCATGGTTTAGAAAGAATAACTGCATAAACAACAATACACTCAAAGGTTTTTATGCCTTGTTTAATGCTTTGTAGGCTTTTACAAGTAATAATATAATAACTCTCTCTCTATTATGATTTTACCTAGTTCCTCTTAAGGGATCTTTGATCTTGCCACTTTATTGGCTGCTTATTTGGGCAAGTAAATAGAGGTGATGATTGTTTCCCTTTTCTCGCACTTAATAAGTCAACACAGAAAGCCGTCTGAATATAGCAACAACATTCATTTAGTCATTTTTTTATATTAAATGTGAAAACGTGATAGTATTTACAGAATTTGTGGACATGGTAAAGTAAAGCAAGCAGGCAACAATCATTGATTGGATAATGAATGAGAAGATCAGTAACTTGTTTTTCCCTGCTAGCCAATCTGAGTGCATTTTATTTAGGCATGTAGAGAAAGGACCGTTTATTCTGTGTGAATGGATTGTTGATATTCAGTAGCAATAGAAAAAGTTCTTTTTATAATTAACATTGCCTCAGACAGATGCATTGGACTTAGCCACGTTATGATGTATACACTATATATTAAACTCCTCGACGTTTGATAAATTCAACTTAGGATGCATTTGTCGGAACGTATCCCCATCGTAAATCGGGGAATACCACAGATCACCACAGATACAAATACAGGATGTAAAACTGTGCAAATTGCCTCTTTATTCTTCCTTTAGGTTTCCACCTTTATACACAGAGCACTGACACAATAAGAGCAATAAAACAGAACTTGGCCGATCTAAAAGCCTGCCAGGAAAAACAAGATGGATGGCTAAATAGTTTCTGTAGTAAAGCAGAAGTTCTATTTACAACCTGCCTAATGAAAACTCCTCCCGGACATTCGTTCTTTCTGTTAGTTCACATACGCCACAGATTACATTCAGCTAAGAGTATATCAAAGATTAAGATTAGAAGGTGCATTTGCAGGAGACCAGCATGTTAGGTGCAGTGTCTGATAACAGATGTGATACCACTAGCTGAACATGGTATGAACTCGTACGTGGAGAGCAGGATGTGCAAATTGGTCTCTTTCTTGAGAAATTGGAGTTATTAAGGAAAGACACGCCGTGTGGCAGCAACCAGCCGTTAAGGGATGTTAAATGGGTTTTTCGATTTCTTGACTGATGTTAAGTGGCGTGTCCTCGATTGCACAGTACATGATGAAATTACAGAAACATGTAATTAGGGTGAAATCGCTGCGAACGCGAGCAGTAACGCAGTTTTGTTATTTCATTTTTCAACCGAGGTGTCCGTGGCGCTCGCTGATAAATTGCAGTGAACGTCTCGCCACGGCATGGCGACGCGTTCGTTCGGGTGCGTGTTTCTGTCATGCTGTGCTCAGAGACGAAGGAGAGGAAATTGATTTCACCAGGAAAACTTGCGGAACAACATCCGGCGTGAGCTGCGTCTCGGATGGTCATATGTACCGTAATTCCGAGAATCTGAATGTAAACAGATAAAGAGCACAAACGCAGTAAGAGTCCAGAGAGATGAAATGTAATAAAGATTTTTGAAATGCCGCTGTATATATGGATACACCAACTGATAAACGCTTGTCAGAAGGAGCGCGTTGGCGAGCTGGAAGGTGTCGAGGCGTGTAGGAGAGTGATGTGGTTATTACATTCAGGTCCGAAAGGAAATGAGACAGGGCAGAGATAGAAAATATAGGAGCCCATGCTTGAATGAATTCAGAACTCTTTGACTGACAGATTTCGGGATCCAACCGGGCACCTCGCCTGCTCAGGAGGGAGTCTGATAGGAAATAGGCGGCGGGTGGCCAGGACGCGAGGCTTGTTAAGTTCAACTCCCTTATTAGCAGTCACCGCCAGTAAATCCACCCATGGCCACAGTGTGACAAACGTGCCTCTTTCTAGTGTGCCATATAAAAGGGTTTGCTCTGCCATTTTCCTTTCATATCAATTCCAGCTGAGGAACAGTCCCAGCCGTCCCGAACAGCACGAACCACACAGCGGGGGAGAGGACACACATCCAAACCTCCTCACGAAAGACGGGGAGAAACCAAAAGAACAAAGGCAGAGGAGAAGCACAGGGGAGGGAAGAGTGGGGTAGAAACGCTCGACTTTCCCAGCTCTTCCCTTTTGAGCGAAACTAAAACTGTTTATGCAGAGATGAGCCCCTGCAGTCAGTCCCAGGATCCCCCCCCATCAGCCCGAGTAGATCTGAGTGCCAATCACACGCATGATCTCCTTCTGCACCTTGGGTTCCTGGGTGTTAATGTTAGCATCGCCCACCTGCCCATCTTCCATATCTGAAAGAGACAGTGGCAACAAGATTTGGGTCCACAAACCCACGTAAACTATAGAGCCACCACAAGTTTGTGGACACCCAAATATTATATTGAGAAACACTGGTATATGTGTGTAGTTTCCACACTTTTGCTGCTACACTCTTTGACTTACTTTCTATTAGAGTTTAGGAATATGACTGTGGGAATCAGGCATGGATGTTGGACAATAAGTCTACCTTCACTGTTGCCATTCCATTTTACCAGAACTCAACCCTAAGAGTGGGCATGCTGATGGCTTTTAGACACACAGAGTAGACCACATCAATCGACGGGGAGTTGGTACCCCAGGCACAGAACCTGGAACCAAGTGGGACAGATACATGTACAATCTGAAGTGATTGGACCCAACTTCACCTTGCCAGAGGTGTGAGGTGGGATATGAACTGGGGAGGCATAGCATTGGAATCAGTGCTGTACCACAACTGATCACTCTCTATTTGTATCCATCTCTGGCAAGGTGAGGTTTGCCTCTGATGGTTGTCAGGTCCACAGCGTGTGAGGTGTTCCCTCACTTTAGGGAAGGATGTCTCATTGGTCGTCGATGCTGGTTTTGGGTTGTGTCCAGTTCCATCTGTGTGCCTGATGCAGGACCCCCCACTGTTGCTGGTATCCCGTCCACATGGTTAAGTTCCAGTTGTCAGTGTCTTAAGGTCATATTGGCTGCGCAAACCATAAAACCATTTGCAACCCAGTGTCTTCCAATAAATAAGAAACTATCTGATATTTTCTAACATCAACACATTTTGTTTTGTTTTATAGCTGAATGAGAAAAAGCATACTGTCATTATATGAACTGAACTGAATTGGTGACAAGCATTTATATACACTGGACATGCTCCACAGGCACTTACACAAAGAAGAAGCGTGTGCAGACGTGGTCTGAAACAGGACACACCCAGATGTTTCCATGTTTCTGCAGGTCCTTAGATGTGATCACTGGAAAAAGACATTAGTCCATTTTACTTTATCCTGCAAACCTATGACATTTTGTTGAGCTGAGGTTTTAGTTTCATTTCAAAGTTGTGTGTCATTAGAAGCCTGTCTCTGTGGGTCCTGGTTACAGGGATCCCTACTGCCATGGTTCTCTGTATGTAGGACTGGGATTTATTTGTGTATAGGATGGGCCCAAGGCTAGTTTGGGGTTTGTGCTACACTTGTATTTGTTGTATTCTTAAACTGACAGAGGAAATGTTGGGTTTTACCTCACAGGACTAGAGAGAAAAAAAAAAACTTAACACAGCAATGTAGAAATGAAACGGTTAACTATAGGAAACCACCATATAAATGTGAGTGGGAAGTTCGTCATTAATTAATTTTTTACCAATATTTTTACTTGTGGGAAAGCAAAACAGTTTTATACCCTAGAGCTTGGCAAAGCAAACTCTTCTTGGCATAATCCAGCCTTATATCATCAATAAATTACTTGTAGCATGACCGGTCGTTGGACATTGTCCCCTACAAAATGAACTCCCTTACCTTCACACAGTGCAATACAGTTCAGATTTCGGCTCTGCAGAAATCGGGATTGAATCGGGCGAGTCTGTGAAAAAACACCAAAAATACAGACTTGACTATCTAAACAGGGTCACATGGGTTCAGGCGAGGTGGTGAAGGACTTACCTGTGGGATTGTGTTCATACGGTTGTAGCGCTGCACCAGTTCATCTTTAGATGGCATCCGATGTTGTCCTTTACCCATTCCTGCACCATTATGCATACACAATTAGGCAGAGGTAGCTTATAGTGCAGTACATCTCCACTACAACAAGTGCTTTTACTGATTTTATTTGTTTTTTTTCTGGATCCGGTCCTGAACTGGTCTTTCCCTTTGCCTTACAGCAACTTTAGTTTATACCCTACAACAAGCTCACGACTGGTGAATGTTAAAAATATTAGCTATGTAATTCCAGTTCTAAACTAAAGAAGCAAGCAAGGTGCCACCACTGCCTGGCCATCCACCATTTTAATTCTGCTTATCCAGGTCAGGCTCTTGGGTGGGGTTGAAGGGTCCTATCCCAGACTTCATTTACCTAGGCATGAGTGCTTCCATGGCAGTCCATCTCTGAGCAGGCAGGGGAATGATCCCCACTTCAGCCATCCCGCTGTAAGAGACAGCCAATAATGTGTCTGTGTGACACTCAACTTGCCCAGAAGGCACCAACTGAACTCTAACAAGGGTTTCCGTGGAGGTAGACTGGCAAAATGCTGCGGCACCAACCCATTGTTGCTATGGTTAAGACTTGAGTGTTGAGTTGAAAGTAACTGGACTACTACTTGGTTCTTGAAGATGTTTTACCTTTCATCCGAAAGGCTTGTTCAATTCTAGAACCTGATGGGGAGTCCCAGGTATTTAACCTAAGTGGGTTTTTACCTTGGAGGTGGTCCTGACCCAACCTATCAATACAGCCTTTAGGATCACAGGAGCCAAGGCGTGACCGATTAGTGAGTCGTTGCCCAACCCTGCCATCATGTGCGTCGTTAGTCACGAGTCAAGGTGTGAATGGAGGTTAAACCTCCTAGGAAGGGATCTCAAGACTGCTTTGTAGGTAGCTGATAGCTGGTGTCATAAACCGCATGGCAGGGTGGCCCGATTCACTGACCTGCTTATTCTGGAGCCACCTGTTACACAATACACTGAACATCTGCTCTTTGGTCCTCAATCCTTTTGTCCAGTCTCAGCCACATGAGGATGTGTTCTCATTTGAGACTAGTTCTTCTCAAGGTTTCTTCCACGAGCATCTCAGGGAATTTTTCCTTTCACATTGGTTGCTAATTTGGGGTCTATACCCTACAGACTGAACTGAATTCTGAGTTATTTAAGCGCACATCTCATTTCACAATAAAAGCATTAACAAATACGTGATTGCAATTCCCAAAATGCAAACAGTTCTACAGATTTACATGGTTAGACCCTGAGATGATGTACATCCATGAGCACCACACATAACATGGAACCAAAAGCACATGACAGACAGGAAGCATGACAATGATGCGTGACGCAGTGGCATGCTGCTGGCTACATAACTTACCTGAATATCCAAAGGATATGCTGGAGATCGGGCTCAGATAGATGCCCTTCCCATAGGCTGCCCCATGCAGCTTGGTTAAAGAGAGTAAGAGTCACTGACAGAGCAATGATCCACGTGCTCTCAGTCCAACATACACACACTCCAACAAACCATACAGCCATATGCAAACGTTTGGTCATCACTGGGCAAATTTCACTCTTCCTGGTCAGGGTTGCAGGGGTGCAGGTCTTTGGAGGGGGTTTGGAGTCTAGTCCAGCAGATGACTGCTGTTGCTGTTGCAGTGTCATGGCATGATTCTCCATCCTGCCTTCACACCCTGAGGCACAGGCAATCGTGCCTGGATGTGACACCTAACCTGGCCAGTACTCAAACATGGGTCACCCTAGTGTTGGGCTAGCAAACTGCTGCTACATAACCCGAGCACCATGGTTTGTATGGTCTCAGAACCTAATGGATTCAAGTCAGCAGAAATGTTATACTTAGGTTTGTTCCCTGCAGAGGTTATGTCACATGCAATGTGAAGACCTGGGTTGCCCAAACTTATATATTGGACAGTACATAGGCAGGAATATACAGCATCCAAGTGGACAGCTGTTACGTACATTATCGTATGAACTCTTTTTCTGTGTTGAAATCAAAATTCATAGTCACTGAATGACACTTTTTACACAATAATATCAAAACAACAGAAAGAGTCAAGATATAAAGAGTGCACCGGTCATCACCCAGTCAAGGCTATGTGAGTAACTGGATCACTCAGCTTTTCCTAACTTGCATATCCATTTAATACCAGAACACACAAGACAACTTGCCATATGCTAAAAAATACACAAAGCTGGCTAAAGAGGTGTATGTGGTAGGAGGAGTGCATACCTGCAATTTGGTATAGGAGGCATTGACCAATCCATTTCTCAGGACAGAGTGCCAGTTCTCAATATGGGAACCACTAGAGAGTAGCAGAAAGGGAAACAAAATGAGATCATGTATATGATTTTAGGATCTAGCACTGGACAAGTAAGTCGGTAATTGTAATTTTGTAGTACCCGATTCTAGATGGTCAGTTATGCATTGAACATCAGCATGCCAACTTTACTGTCAAGCATTCACCTCTTGTGTAGCTCTTGCTCTCAATAAAATAAATACTTTCTAATTACACAAAAATGCAATTAGAAAGGCTTTTTAAATAAATACTTGAACATTTAGTAGCATGTACCTTTACTTAAGTAAATCTCTTGAGTACTTATGCCACCCCTGATCTTGCTGTAGGTTGGTTAAGATAAAAGTAAGGTGCAACCTGACTATTCAGATCTAAAGATCAACACTCTGGACTACTAATCAGAAGGGATACCAACTCTGTTAATCTGCTCTTTTCAGTAAAATCTTAAACCACAATTGTTTAGCTCAATAAAAACTACCTCCTGAAAACTTTTCTGTGTCTGGTGGTGCTCGAGCACCTTACTAAGACAGACCAAGCATGAATGCTTTTGCTGATCATGTTGTTTATATGTTTAATCCACTATTGGTTGGAGCAGGGAATGAAGAAGTCAATCGGAGGTTAGAAATAGCCAGATTATACTAGGATATGGAACATAATGGTGTTGTACTTGGAAAAAAATGTCTCACTGAAATGCAAAGGTGCTGCCGTAGAGCTTTTTGGCCGTGCGGAATCGGGCTTCTTTGGCAGGCGGGCTGCTCAGGAGTAGGAACTGATGGGATGTATGCATAAACTTCAGCTGCTGCTTAGACAGAAACATTACCCAGACTCAGTACTAAGTGAAATGAGAACATCACCATAAAGCAGAAAATGATGACCATACCCTACTCAGAGGCAGTTTGACGATATGAGACCTGTTGCTGGATATTATCCTGTAGAAAGTAAAACGCACATTATGCTAAAAATGGAAAACCATTAGGAGTAGTGTGTATTGGGTCATGACACACTTGTCCTTATTGGTAAGGTGAAACTATTGAAAATAAATGGTTTTTTTTCTGTTAGTTTATATTGTCTTACCACTGAAGCAGAGGATGAGCCAGCGGGTCCAATTTGTCCATCTGCTTCTTTATCTCCAGATATGAGCCCTGTACATGTTGACACACCACAGTCAGTCATCA
>JAJAGP010007366.1:0-13985 GCA_025084515.1 Ancistrus triradiatus | reverse complement strand
CTATAGTGAGTGTGATTCTAATAGATGAAGCCTAATATCTGACTGAAACATGTTCCTGTTTTAAAGATGAGACTAAAGTCTTACCGCCGAGTGAAACGTTGAGAATCTTCCATAACTGGTTAAGACAAAATCTAAAATGATGAAAAGACATTTTTACTTCATAAATCCTAAACTACAGGTAAAAAGAGGGGCCGTTTCTCAATATGCATACTTCTCTGTACTTGTGTTCTCGTGTACTTGTGAAACGTCATCAGTCGCAGCCCAAGTACTGTCTCCATTTCTAAGTTTGGTTCTAACCAAGTACGCTACAAATCCCCGGATGTGTTCTTGATCCGCCCATATTACCGAGGATGCATCGAAGCAGACTTGTGCGGACTTGAACAGCGAAATGTCCCACAATGCATTGCCAGCTCGGTAATGCCGGATGAGAGAACTCCCAAATGGATGTATAATTTCTAAAGTAATACTGTTATTGTGTCACAGAATGAAGTTATAAGAGTTTTTTAGGCGAGAATGTAGTTGTTTAAAATTCAACGATGCGGCCAGTTTATCAAGATAAAGCTTACATAAAAAAACTGCTCAAACGATTTCGGAGATGTGACGGGAAGCTATTAACTTATTTATTATGCATTATATTTTTCATTTGTTCAGCCTGTATACTAAATATGAACTGTCTGGTATAAATCGAAGTTCATAATTAAATTCCCTTCTAAAATCAAACTTGTTTGGTGCTGGCTTATGTTTGGGAAGGTTTGTATTTATGCTTAAATGAGATCGGTCCGTTGTTACACGTAGATTAAACTATTTAATGGAAAGTAAAAGAACTGAGCACTTCTTCCACCACTGACAGGCTTTATACAAGATGCTTTAGGATTATATCTAGGTGTAAAAAGTAAACCGTGTTGTCTCCATAGCCAAGTTGCTGTTCCAATTGTAGAATAACCGAACTGCATCCTCCCTTCCTCGTGAGAATGTACTCGCAAGTCCAACTTCCTAGTCCAGACTTAGGAAGTAGGCAAGTTCGAGCTTCGCGTACTTGGTATTGAGAAACGACCAGGGGCATTTTTACATATGTTAGTTTTCACTCTGAAAGTAACACATTAACCTTGCAATGAATGTAATACACAAAGTTCAGAAATGAAAGTACAGAAATCATATGAAGTCCTTGTTCACGTTTATATCAGGTATAAACGTGAACAAGGACTTCATATGATTTCTGTACTTTCATTTCTGAACTTTGTGTATTACATTCATTGCAAGGTTAATGTGTTACTACAAGTATTTGATTTTAAGTGTTTTTAAATATCAAAAGTGAAAATGCTGTCTGTCAGGTATTACAGTGCTTTTTTGTTGTTTCATTGCTCCTTAAAGTCCATGTTAAGTGAGTAGAGTTTATTTACATTTACATTTCTATTATTTAAGAGACGCCCTTATCCAGAGCGACTTACAATTGATACAATCTTATAATTAAAGCAATTGTGGGTTTAGGGGCTTGCTCAAGGTCCCAACAGTGGCAGCTTGGCAGAGGTGGGGTTTGACATTTGACTTGTACCATTTGGTCCATAGGCCACCACAGTCCCACAATAAGCTTCTTCTGTTTACATTTACAGCACTTAGCAGATGCTCTTACTCAATGCATCTTACAAATTATACAGTCTTACAATCCAAGAGCATAAGGTTAAGGGCTTTGCTCAAGACCCCAACAGTGGCAGCTTAGCAGATGTGGGATTTGAACCCTGGACCATCTGGTCCATAGCCCAGTACCATAACCACTCAGCTACCACAGTCCCATGTTCTTAAATCAGTAAATTAAATTAGTGAAACATATTTACATAAATATGGAGTGTGCAGCCATATGTAAATTTGTAAGCTCTACGTGCCAATGTCGATGAGACACAAACACAAACAAACAAAGAGGCAGAGATAGAGAACCGACTTAACCTAATATGTCTTCATCATGTAGTATCATTCTAATTAGTATATTTTCAAATTATTTAGCAAATAATACTAGCTAGTGTATTTACTATATAGGGTACTAGCACAATCCTGGTCACCTGTTTTAGAGTAAATAACAAGGATATCCATTTTCTTTAAAATGCTATAACGCTATAAAAATTTTCACAATTCAAATATGTTTAAGGTTTAGTAGATTATTTCAATTCCTTATTGCTCTAGAAGCACTTTGCTTGTACAGCTGATAAAGAACGTTTGATTACTTTACATTGCAATGTATTTTAAAGTGAAATGTAAAAACGTTATAACAGCATATTCAATAATTTTAGGAGAACACAAGTCTTCTGTTTAGAGATCAAATTAGGCAATTATTTTTAATAATAATAATACAATAAATATAAGATAACCCTTATGCAAATAACATTTAATCACTTACCCTCTGAGAATTATGGCCCTGTTGGTTGTGCAAAAAAAGTGCAAATTCAAGAACTGTGCTGATACATTTGTTAAGCAAACTTGCTCAATAAAGCAACTGTCTGCATGACACTAAGTTTTTATAACTCTGAATTCCTGTAAATCACCTGATCCTTACAGCTGGGATGTGGCTTAAGGTACGGATTATGGTGATAGCAGTGCCATGCCAGTGGTGTGCCAGCAGATACTTTTATTTTTACTTCGCACCTTAGATATATAACACCAAATCGGAAAAAGTTGGGATGGCATAGAAAATGCAAATAAAAAATATGCAGGGTTCTTTATATTTCCTTTGCTTTTTATTTCATTGCAGACAGTAGAAACCTGAGATATTTCATGTTTTTTTCTGGTCAACTTCATTTCATGTGTTAATAAACATCCATTCCTGCATTTCAGGCCTGCAACACATTCCAAAAAAAGTTGGGATGGGGGGCAATTTAGGTTTAGTAATGAATTAAAAAATCTAAATAATTATGTGATTTCAAACAGGTGATGTCAACAAGTGATTATAATCATGATTTGGTACAAAAGCAGTGTCCATGAAAGGAGTCTTTGAGGAACAAAAATAGGCAGAGGATCTCCAGTTCATTAACAAATGTGTGAGACAATTATTGAAATGTTTTAAAACAATGTTCCTCAAAGAAAGACTTGAAGGGATTTTTATATTTCTCCCTCTACAGTGCATAATATCATTAAACGATTCATCAAATTTCAGTGCGTAAAGGGTAAGTCCACAAGCCTAAACTGAAGAGGGGTGATCTCCGCTCCCTCAGACACTGTATCAAGAACCATCATTCATCAATAGCTGATAGAACCACATGGACAAGGGATTCCTTTATTAAACCTTTATCAACTCTACAATACAGAGTTACATTCACAAATGGCTGAGAGAACGCTGAGAGAACGCTGACCACTGACGTGAGGATTGCGAGGATCTGGCAACCCAGACCCATTTACCCCGATTGCACACAATACCCACGCTGTTTTGTACCTGTTAGCAGTTTATTACCTTAGAACTATTTTAATTCCCGATAGCATCTGTATCATATATAATCGTATATATAGTAGGTTTTTACAACATCTTAATCATTTTCTTCTCGTACCGGCGGATTATATTTTTTGCCGCTAATCGTTATTTAGTAACTTTACAGGTATACCGGCTTGTGTTTTTTAGCCATTAGCTAATTACCAGAGTTGCGTCTTCTTTTGCAGTTGTGTGTGTTTTTATAACTTTTTTACAGTCTTTTCCCACCTTCTTTCTGAGACTTAGTTTTTTGTGACGTTTTGTATTGACTTAACTTGTATTAACGCTTTAATCAAGCATTGCATTGGACCATCGGCTGCAGCTGAACCATATCTTCGCTCAGCACCCCACAACACCACCCGAAGCTAAGTACCTTTAATTCATTGTACTAACATGGCTTCTGCTGTGCTTGTTCCCTGTGCTGAGTGTGGCATGTTTAGCTTTTCTTCCTCCGTTACTAGTTTAAATTTTACTTGTGATAGGTGTAGGCTTGTAGCTAGTCTGACGGAGAAGATTGTAGTTTTAGAGGCGCGCATCCAGACATTAGTGAAGGCTAGCTCAGCTCCTAGCTTAGCAGATCTGGATGCCACAGGTGAAGTTAGAGCCCCGGCAGAGCCCTCGCAGCAGGGCAAGTTGGTGACGGTTCGGCGACGTAGTCGTAAGGCTGGTCCACGAGAGCACCACTTTTTACCTGTTCATGTGTCCAACAGGTTTTCCCTCCTCAGTGAAACACCCACTGAGCAGCCTGTTGAAAGAGCTCTGATCATAGGTGACTCTATTTTACGATACGTGAAACTAGCTACCCCTTTAGGGACATCAGCAGCTAGAGTTATTTGTTTATATTTTGGTTCACTATTTCCATCTAGAGCTAACTTCAATTGGGTCCTAAAGCTCTTTTATTGTTGTTATACACGCTTTTACACTTTTTTAGAGATTTGAACCGTAACAAAGACAATGCAAAACAAGCTAAATCAGAAAAGGTTAGGATTGAAATATGTAAATCCTTTCCAATCTTTCTTTGAGGAACGCTAGAGGGCAGCGTTGGTGTGGTAGACGTGGCGGGATCGGTACAGCAATCTCAAGCACGCATGCTAATTATATCACTGGCAATGCCTGCGGGCTCATGCATTTAAGAGCATCCCTGAGCACTGTTGGGTGTCGCACCCTCGCTTCATTTGAGACCTCGCCCGTCTCTTGAGTGCTTTTGTGTCTGGTTGGTCATTGTGCTAGGGAAAAAGTTAGACAATGTCTTTGAAGAGATGCAGCCAGGTACGGTTGGAGACCGGAGGTTTTTGCCAGGGGCTTAGCCACTCACTCCCCTTGCTTTCCTTTGCGGTCTCTCTGTCCCCCTCAGTGGCTACAGCTCGGTCGCTGCAGCAACGCAAGTGTCTTGCATTCACCCTCACCGCTACCAACCCCTTTACTGTGCTCATTTTTCCCTTAGTGATCGAGGAGTTATTAATCCCCGCTTTTTGCTTTTCTTCGGAGAGGCAGCGCTGCAATCAGCCTCGTCCCTCTCTTCCGCGTTCATGTCATGCTGCACATGCACAGAACCGTGACACGCTTTGCGCATGTTCGGAATCTGCAGATCCCCAAAGTTTTGTGGGGAGCGTTTCACTCTCTCCCCCCGCTCCGCTCAGGTCCTCGCCACTTTGGGCATTTGCAGGCCCTGTATGATTCGTGTGTCCGCGGAGCTTACGCCAAAAGCGTAGCACTCAGCTCCTACGAGCTGAGCGCTTTCGGTTTTCTTTTTGCTCTGCTCGCCACAGCACTTTCATGCACCTCTACTGGCTTTTCTGTTTCCTTATTTTCTCCCCAGTATGAACGTTTGCATATCATCCATTTTTTGAGTTCACTCCATGTGGCACTTCCGTTTGTCCTTTTTAATCCCCATTTTCCAAATTGATCCTGTTTCTCCATACCAAATAGCTTCAGCTCATGTTGGTTTGCTTCCTCACATGATCTGCTCACTTCAGGTCCTTCCACAGCATTTCTGTTGGATTAAGGTCAGGACTTAGCCAGACCAAAACATTAACTTTATTCTTCTTTATCCGTTCTATACTTGGTATAAGGTGTTTTTAGGGTCGTTCTCTTCCTGCATGACCCATGTTTCAGTTCATGGACAGATTTGCTGATATTTTCCTTTAATATGTGCTGCTATAATTCAGAATTCATTGTTCTGTCAACAATGGCAAGTCGTCCTATCCCAGATATGGCAAAACAGCAAACCATGATACTACCACCACCATGTTTCACAGATGGGAAAAATGTTCTTATGCTGGAATTCAGAATGTTCTATGTTCTATGGGAATGTTCTATGCTGGAGTTTTTCAGACCAAATCACGAAAAGTTAAGGGAAATGTCTGAAGTTATATTGGAAGTGTTAGCATTTTTCTACATAGTCGGGAAAACTTTAAGGGAAATTGTAGAATTTGCAAATCTTCATTAACAGGAGAAAATACACTTCATAATTCCCCAGACAGTCTTTATTTAAGACCTTTATGTACAATTGATATCAAAGCCCTCATAATGACACCACATTTTAAAAGCCGTTTCAGATATCAAAACTCATGGAAAGTTAAAACCTTATATTTAAACAGAGCCTCAACACAAAACCACATTCATGCCAATGTATACAAATGAAATGCGTACATTAGAAACAAGTGAGCCGCACTTAAGTACATCGTGTTTTACATACAGAGAAGCTGGGAAATTATGTGCAATAAAAGAAAATAAAACACAATAAAAGAAAGAAAGAAGCATTAACAAAAAAGCTGTAGTTTATATAATTAGTGATTATTTATATTAGGGAATTAATTTATGTTAAATAAAAATATTGAAAGTTCTCCATTAATATAGTCGATATTACCTTTTAAGAATTTTCCTAAGATCAATATCAGGATATGAAAATCTTACCAGCATGATGCTTTGGAGCTTTGAGCTTTCCACAAATGTCATTCACATTGTTAAACAATTTCTACAGTTACACTCTGTATTCTGAATTCAGAGATATTACATACAGTGGGGCAAAAAAGTATTTAGTCAGCCACTGATTGTGCAAGTTCTTCTACTTAGAAAGATGAGAGATCCAGGAAATCACATTGTAGAATTTTTAAAGAATTTAATTGTAAATCATGGTGGAAAATAAGTATTTGGTCAATAAATTTGGTTCAACTCAATACTTTGTAACATAACCTTTGTTGGCAATGACAGAGGTCAAACGTTTCCTGTAAGTCTTCACCAGGTTGGCACACACTGTAGCTGGTATTTTGGCCCATTTCTCCATGCAGATCTCCTCTAGATCAGGGATGCTTTGTGGCAACACGGACTTTCAACTCCCTCCACAAATTTTCTATGGGGCTGAGGTCTGGAGACTGGCTAGGCCACTCCAGGGCCTTGAAATGTTTTTTACGGAGCCACTCCTTCGTTGCTCGAGCGGTGTGTTTGGGATCATTGTCCTGCTGGAAGACCCAGCCATCTTCAATGCTCTCACTGATGGAAGGAGGTTTTGGCTTAAAATCTCATGATACATGGCCCCGTTCATTCTTCCCTTAACACGGATCAGTTCGTCCTGTCCCCTCTGCAGAAAAAAAGCCCCAAAGCATGATGTTTCCACCCCCCATGCTTCATAGGGTAGGTATGGTGTTCTTGGGATGCGACTCAGCATCCTTTTTTCTTCCAGTTTGAGTTTTTTTAAAAAAAAGTTCTATTTTGTTTCATCTGACCACATTGATATTCTCCCAATCCTCTTCTGGATTCATCCATATGCTCTCTGGCAAAACTTCAGACGGGCCTGGGCATGTTACTGGCTTAAGCAGGGGACACGCCTGGCACTGCAGGATCTGAGACCCTCTCTGGGTCGTAGTGTGTTCCTGATGGTAAGCCTTTGTTACTTTTGGTCCCAAGCTCTCTGCAGGTCATTCATCAGGTCCCTCCGTGTAGTTCTGGGATTTTTGCTCACCCATTCTCATGATCATTTTGACCCCACAGTATGAGATCTTGCATGGAGCCCCAGATCGAGGGAGATTATCAGTGGTCTTGTATGTCTTACAATTGCTCCCACACGTAGATTTATTCACACCCAACCTGCTTGCCTATTGTAGATTCACTCTCCCAGCCTGCTGCAGGTCTACAATTTTCTTCCTGATGTCCTTTTGGTCTTGGCCATGGTTGAGTTTGGAGTCTGACTGTTTGAGGCTGTGACAGGTGTCTTTTATACAGTTAACGAGGTCAAACAGGTGCCATTAATACAAGTAACGAGTGGAGGACAGAAGAGCTTCTTAAAAAAGAAGAAGTTACAGGTCTGAGTGAGAGCCAGGAAATTCTTGCTTGTTTGTGGCTGACCAAATACTTATTTTCTACCATGATTTACAATTAAATTCTTTAAAAATCCTACAATATGATTTCCTGGATTTTTTCCCTCATTTTGTCTCTCATAGTTGAAGTGTAGCTGTGATGAGAATTACAGACCTCTCTCATCTTTCTAAGTAGGAGAACTTGCACAATCAGTGGCTGACTAAATACTTTTTTTGCCCCACTGTATAAGGTTATGTTATTGTGTTGTGCAAATGTCACACAATAGCAATTGTTAAATGAGAAAATCAGGAAAGCAATATATTGTCTTGCATTAAGCTATGATTTAGTTTTAGGTCAAATGATACATTGGGATTAATGTTGATCAGTAAATTATTGCTTGTAGGATAAGAATTTGAATCAAGAGTGTGGTTCTGTGTAATGAAACCTTACACCTGAGTGGAATGAGTTTATCATTAGACTCTAGCTATAGTGAGATTCTAATAGATGAAGCCTCACATCTGAAAGAAACGTTAGTGTTTTAGAGATGACACTGAAGCTATAATGAGTATGATTCTAATACAACCTCAAATCAGAAAATTTGGGATGGTGTGGAAAATGTAAGCATGAATACAGTGTTTCTTACATTTACTTTTTGCATTGCAGACATACAGTGCAAACATCCATTCCTGCAATTCAAGCACACATTCCAAAAGAAGTTGGGATGGGAGCAATTTAGGGCTAGTATAGAGGTAAAACAAAAAATTATGTGATTTCAAACTGTTGGTGTCAACAGGTGATCGTAATCATGACTTGGTACAAAAGCAGTATTCATGAAAGGCTGAGTCTTTGAGGAGCAAAGATCATCAACATGATCATTCAGTTTCAACACGTGTGAGAAAATTATTTAAATGTTTACAGGCAATGTTCCTCAAAGGAAGATTCGAAGAAATTTAAATATTTCTCCCTCTACAGTGCATAATATCACTAAACAATTCAAGGAATCTGGAGGAATTTCAGTGCATAAAGGGTAAGGCTACAAGCCTAAACTGAAGAGGGATGATCTCCGCTCCCTCAGATGGCACTGCATCAAGAACCGTCATTCATCAATAGCTGATAGAACCACATGGACAAGGGATTACTTTATCAAACCTTTATCAAGCTCTACAATACAGAGTTACATTCACAAATACCACTGAAAACGTTACTGTGCTAAAAAGAAGCCTCATGTTCTAGTGCCTGATGGTCTAGTGGCTCGGATTCGGCGCTTTCACCGCCGCAACTCGGGTTCGATTCCCGGTCAGGGAAGCCTAGCATGTTGTTTTGGGACTGTGGTAGCCTAGCGGTTAGGTACTGGACTCTTTCCCAGAAGGTCCAGGGTTCAAATCCCACCTTTGCCAAGCTGTAGCAGTTGGGTCCTTGAGCAAGACCCTTAACCCACAACTGCTTGGATTGTAAGATTTTACCAATTGTAAGTCGCTCTGGATGAGGGCGTCTGCTAAATGCTGTAATTGTAATGTAATGTAATGTAATGTATAACCATGTCCAGAAGGGGCGTCGGCTTCTCTGGGCTCGAAGGCATCTAGGGTGGACCATCATACAGTGGAGATGGGGATTGTGTTCAGACCAATCAGTATAAATAACAGATCTTTTTTTTTTCTTTTTCTTCAAAAAATTGACTAAAAGGAGCATCCAGACTGTTATGAGGAACAAGTCCAAAAGCCAGGCTCTGGCATGGTATGGGGTCGGGTCAGGGCCCTTGGTAAAGCTCATTACCACTTCGGTAACGTCCACTGAGATTTTAGAGCAACATAACCTGCCTTCGAGACGACATCTTTATCAGGGACGTCCATGCATTTTTCAACAAGACAATGCAAAACCACATGCTGCACACATTACAAAGGCATGGCTATGGAAGCAGAGGGTACGGGTACTGGACTGGCCCGTCTGCAGTCCTGACCTGTCCCCAGTGGAGAATGTGTGGGGAATTTTGAAACGCAAACTACGACAACAACCCTGTACAGTTACACAAGTTAAGATGTGTTTACAGGAAGAATGGAACAAAATAACACCTGAAACACTAAATCCTCAGTGACGAAAAAAAAAATTTTTTCTTCAATTTTCCATACTGTTCCAATTTTACGTTTCTGATTTGGGGTTGCAGGTGAAGCTTTAGATGTGAATGGAACATGTTTGTGTTTTTTAGATGAACCTGAAGCTATAGTGAGTGTGATTCTTGTAGTCTTACCGCGGAGTGGAACGTTGAGAATCCATAACTGGTTAAGGCAAGATCTAAAATAGTGAAAGGACATTTTTACTTTACTTTAAATCCTGAGTACATTAAACACGGGTGCATTTTACATACACACTATAACAATCTGAAAGTCATACATTAACTCTGCAATGAATTTAATAACAGTGGTAGACAAAAAGTCAAATACTAACCACTGCACCACTGTGCCACCCAAAATGGTACCCAAATACAGGAGTTTAGTAAATGTATTTGTTACTGTCCACTACACATACAGTACCCAATATCTCGTTAATTAGTATATTTGATTATACATTCTGGCGGCACAGTGGCGCAGTGGTGGCACTGCCACCTCAGCTCCGAGATCCCCGGTTCGATCCTGACTCTGGGTTCCGTCTGTGTGGAGTCTGCATGTCCTTCCACATTCCAAAGACGTGTGTTAGGTTAATTGGTGTTTCTAAAGTGCCCTTAATGTGTGAATGTGTGTATGAGTTTGAGCCCTACAATGGGTTGGAGAAAGACCTAGAGACCTACTCCATAAAAACCATGACTGTGAAACTCTGTGGATCAGTATAAGACTGGTCTGCAGTGTCTCCAAGGGTCGGACGCGACTTAAATGGATAGAATGAATTAGACATTCTGTTCACCTGTTTTAGAGTAAATAAAGCAGGTCTCCATTTTGTTTAAAAATGCTGTAAAGCTTTAAGAATATTCACAATTCAACTACATTTAAGACTTAATAGATTGTTTCACTTGCTTATTGCTCCAGAAGCTCTTTGCAGGCACAGCTGTTAAAGGACCTTTGATTACTATACGTTGCAATTCATTTTAACAATAAAGATAAAAATATTATAACCAGCATATTCATGAATTATAAAAGAACTCACCTTCTATATGAGTGGCGTCAGTCAAATGAAGCATCTGTCTGCATCTCATTTTATGGCTCGCTCTGGTAATCTCTGGATTCCCTACAAATCACCTGATCCTGACAGTGGATGTGGGCTTAAAATCTGATAGGCAGCATCGTGCCATGCCAGCGATGTGGTAGTAGATAATGGAATTTATTTTATTTTGCACCTTAAATGTAGTTTAATTAAAAAGTAAGGCCAAAGAGCAACAAAAATACAGACTTTTAACTACATCTTTCCTCATACATACTTACTCATGTTATCCAGTGTAGTAAGACACCACTGACAGCCTGTAGTTGTTTAGATACAGTAGCAGTTATGGCAGACTCTCAGCATTCTCTGCTGTTGCACAAAAGGTTTTTAGCCAAGTTACACTTCAGGTATCTTACTTGTGAGTAACAGAATAATAACAACTGCACCAGTTTTCTTCCAAATGAAAATAGGTGCATTATTTCAGTGGCAATATGGGGATCAATTTAAACTATAAATCAGACAAGTAGGGACCAAACTGGGACTGAAAATATTCAATTGTTTACATTATATATAATTTAAATGTATGAGGCGAGGTCTCTTCATTACATGTTTTCATTTACCAGTACCATAAAGTTCAGATATTCCATCAGGCAGCTTTGCATGATGTGAATCCTTTTTCTTTTTTCTTTTTTTAAAATTCTGTTTATTGGGTGCAACAAATAAAAATGGTACATGTTAAACAACCCATTACATTGTAAGAATACAATACCCATTAATAGTGAGGAGTAATGTGAATGAAAGGAAGATGCTGTATGTGGCCTAGCAAAGAAACAAACAATTAAACATCGCTTATAAGAGCCAAGTGAGATCTAGAAAAGAGCCTATAAGGTTGGAGAAGGGGGAGATGCACAGTTCCACTTGAGCAGTACGTGTCGTACCGCTAACATTTCACAAAAGGGTAGAATCAGTGACAGACTGACAGCTCCTTAAATGGTGTGTCCATAACAGGGAAAAACCAGAAAACAGGTTGGACCAGTGGAGTAGCAAAGTTTGTGCTCCATCTCTGTCCAACCACAACCCATAAAAGAACATAAAACCACACTCACACACCTTGGTTTCACCATCTACTCCAGTCATTTACACAGGCATGATGACAAATGTAATTAATTGATACTAACCTTAGTAAATTTATTCCTAACCTTAACCCAAATAACCAAAAGGAAAATTTCATAAACCCTATACATGTTTTTATCATTGTGGGGATCTGCCCTTGTACGGTACTAACAGGCTCCTCTACAAGAATAAATATGTAACTGATATTGGCTGTTACTCCTGATATTACACTGGAACATCTAACTTGATATTTACGTAAATATACTTAATGTCATTTTTACTGAACTGTTCAACAAATGCTTTGGTGAGTTCACTTTGTGCCTGTATTTTGGTGCTGCTCTTTCTTCCTGAGGGAATGTGGCTCCTTCTGGAACAGTCTGCATGTTACCAGGCAGTCGCTGGGCTGAGGGTAACTGTTGGGTTAAGACAGCAGAATCACAGAAAAAAATGATTGCTTAAATTCCCATACTGTACTTTATATATATGGCCGCTAAAGTAGCTTAACAGGACATTAGTACAGCATATTTGTTGTTTGGGACTTGGCTCAGAAATGTCCTCCCTCTCTCTCAGCATTTTTGAAATCACGATTTCGGTTTCATTTTAGCCAGGTCTGTATCTCCAAGTCAACCACATTGTAATTAAACAACAGATCTGTGTGCAGGAGGGTCAAACCATGAGCTTTTCAGGCAGGGGGTGGGCAGGGATAAACTAAAGTCATAATACGAAGATAAACAGAAAAAGTTAAAAGAACTTAAAAATTCTGTTTGGAATCCAACGATGGTCAGGTTTGAGCATGGAGGCATCATGGTGAGCATTTCAATCATGCCTTTGCTGTGGAGTGACACACTGCCCCAAGTTAAACAGATGAATTAAACTAAGTTATCTAATTAATCAGTTTATAATAATAGTTTAAATAAACAGAAGCTAAATATAAAAATACAAAAAAAAAAAAAAAAACTATAATTACAGAGAGAATATAATAGTTTGAAGACTATAGTTCCTGGATTCATCACTAAAGACAATGTGATTCCAGTCCATAGCAGTCAAGGTGATACAAGGCAGTGATGGCTGGCTGTCAACAGCAAGAGAATGGGCTCCGTGACAACAAATTTCCTTCTGCTAAGCACCCTGACATGGTCCAAGCACAGACAGGGGCACCTTCTCTACACACCCCTGTGTCTGGATGGTGGATTACCAAACAGCTAATAGCTGAACCCAGTGAAGACCATCTCAGCATCCATTTGGAATTAAAGTAAGACTGGAGTCAGAGCTAGAATAAATAACGCACATTGAGATCTTTAGCATTCTGCAAACAGGCAGGAAGTTGTTTGGAGAGCAGTGGCTTTCTCTTTGTAACCCTGCCATGCACACCATTGTTGTTCAGTGTTCTCTTGATGTTAGACTCCTTAATATTAACATCATCCAATGTGAGACATTTAGTTGCTTAGAAGTTACTCTGGGTTCATGACTTCTCACTAAAGGTTATGGAAAGGTTTGAAGTCAGATCTGCAGTGTTGGCATTTTTCTACACAGTCGAGGAGACTTTAAGGGAAATTGCATTATTGCTTTTATTTATATTCTGTAGAATTTGCAAATCTTCATTAACAGGGAGAAAACGCACTCCATAGTTCCCCAGACAGTCTTCGTTTAAGACCTTTATGTACAATTGATATCAAAGCCCTCATAACGACATCACATTTTAAAAGCCGTTTCAGATATCAAAACTCACTGAAAGGTAAAACCGTATATTTAAACAGAGCCACAGCACACAACCACATTCATGCTAATGTATAAAACCGAATCGAGTACATTAGAAACACTCGTGTACATCGTGTTTTACATACAGAGAAGGTATGTGCAATAAAAGAAAAAAACAGAACGTGAAGAAAGAAAGCAATGAACAAAAAAGCTGATGTTTATAGAATTAGTGAATATTTATATTAGGGGATTCATTTCTGTTAAATAAATATTGAGACGTTCTCCATTAACAGTCAAT
>JAJAGP010007365.1:0-13996 GCA_025084515.1 Ancistrus triradiatus | reverse complement strand
AGCCTTCTGGCTCGTCCACGTGATCTTTAGCAAACTGCAGACAAGCAGCAATGTTCTTTTTGGAGAGCAGTGGCTTTCTCCTTGCAGCCCTGCCATGCACACCATTGTTGTTCAGTGTTCTTCTGATGGTGGACTCATGAACATTAACATTAGCCAATGTGAGAGAGGCCTTCAGTTGCTTAGAAGTTACCCTGGGGTCGTTTGTGACCTCACCAACTATTACACGCCTTGCTCTTGGAGTGATCTTTGTTGGTCGGCCACTCCAGGGGAGGGTAACAATGGGCTTGAATTTCCTCCATTTGTACACAGTCTGTCTGACTGTGGATTGGTGGAGTCCAAACTCTTTAGAGATGGTTTTGTAACCTTTTCCAGCCTGATGAGCTTCAACAACTCTTTTTCTGAGCTTGATTGAAACAGCTGCCTCTAATTTCTCCTTCAAATTAACTGCTAATCCTAGAGGTTCACATACCTCTTTTGCCACTCACTAATATGTAATATAGAATCATTTTCCTTAATAAATAAATGACCAAGTATAATATTTTGTCTCATTTGTTTAACTGGGTTCTCTTTATCTACTTTTAGGACTTGTGTGAAAATCTGATGATGTTTTAGGTCATATTTATGCAGAAATATAGAAAACTTCTAAAGGGTTCACAAACTTTCAAGCACGACTGTAGCTCCACAACAAACACACACCAATAAATACAGATCAGTTCTGTCACTTTCTCTGCTTTCCTGCACCAAGGCATGTGATGCAGCTTATGAAGTGTTTATAATAACCTGAGTGAGAGTGATCAGGTGGGACAGCATGGAATGGAAACTACACTGAAACACATCATACTGACCTCTGATCAGCAGTACCGCCTCCATCACTGAAGTTAATTAGACAGTGCATTGAGTCATCACTCTTCATGGACACAGCTGGATTCAGGTAAGTCTGATCTCTTGTCCTAAAGTACAAATCATTCTATAAATTAGATAATCACTTAATCTCTCCTTACATCTGGTCAATAACTTCCCTAATTTCTGATTTCCTCGGTTTAATTGCTGTCAGTATTAACAGTATTATTTAATGTGAAAGTATTATAGTTTTCTTTGTGTCAGACTCTTCTCTGACCTCTCCACTTCCTCTGCATTCTGTTTATCAGAGAGATCCAAGGAGAGCTCACCTCCTCCTCCAGATTACACCTGATCACCTGCACACACACATTTACAGCAACATTACAGCACATAAAACAAAAGGTGTAAACTAGACTGAAATAAAGAACCTTGCAAAACTATTTTCTATAGAGTGATTCATATTATTCACGGATCATACATTTCGAATCAGATACTCACTGCGTTTTTCTCTCAAACCCCCTTTATTCCTCACAAAATGGAGTCTCCTCTTTCTTTCATTCACAGGTAAACAAGTTTAAGAATGAACCGGTCTCCGCCCCCTCTCACTTTTCTCACAGTCATTAAAAGCATTCCACCGTCCTCTGGCGGTGAATTAGAGAATTACTTTACATAAATTTAAACAGACTGTACAGCAGGGGGCGCTCTATGTGTAGTTTTATAGCAGGAGGCATTTGTACCGAAGTTCAGAGTTACAGTAATCAAGTCTAGACGTAGTAAAGGCATGTACAAGTGTCTCAGCTACAGAGTCAGGGAGAGAAGCGCGCAGTCGGGCAATGTTTACCAGTAATCCGGACACAGAATTCAAACCAATGAAGCAACGTAGTATGACAAACTGTGTCAAATGCAGCTGTAAGATCAAGAAGAACCAAGATGCCATGTATCAGCTGCCAACAGGAAGTCATTCATGACTCTCACCAAGGCATTCTCGGTACTGTGGTTCGATCTAAAACCAGATTGAAAATGTTCAAAAAGCTTATTAGAGGAGAGGTGGTCCTTAAGTTGGAGCGACAAGACGTTCTAGTATCTTACTAATGAACGGAAGGTTTGAGATGGGACGGTAGTTTTTGAAATCATCGATTGCAAGTCCAGGCTTCTTTAAAACAGGGGTAACAGCGGCAAGCTTCAGATTCGGAGGAACAAGACCAGAGTTTAAAGAGGAATTTATAATCTTGGTAATGAGGACACATAGTTGAGACATGATTTTACTAGGAGTAGGCAGAGGATCGAGAATGCGGGTAGTTGATCTTGAACCCTTAATAAGCCCCATGACAGTACTATCATCGGTAGGGTAAAAGGCAGATAAGCAATTTTCCCCAAGAATTTGTGAATCTGGGACGAGAGAGCATTTGACAGGCAGAAAAGCAGCAGTAAAGACGGAGGAGAAGTCACTACAGAGGGCTGACGAAGGATTTAATGGAAATGTATTTGTTAATTGTTGAGAAGCAATTTATGAGAGCAAGTTAGTGCAATACATTTTTACAAACACATTTTTGAAGGACAAAGTATATTATTTACGCATCGACAAAATCCCAGAAAATATCACAATATCATGTCAGTATCACTCACACGTAGGATAGAATGACAAAGTGTCAAAGGCACTCAGATCACAAAATAAAAATTTGATTACTGAACCGTCGTAAACTTAGTTACGCTCTACTTTAGAATGATTTCAAGATTTAGTCAAGGATTGTCTGAACTCAGAGTGACCTCAGACTGTGCTGAACTTATATTCCTCTCGTACTCAGGAGGAAACCAGAACAAGTGGAAGCTGCTTCGGAAAACGTTACAGTTACAACACCTCAAACACGTCTGCTTTTCCTTTTATTCACACATCTATTACATACATAAACTATTTTTACTAAGCATAGAGAGTTAAATACTAACAATGTACAGATATACTGTAATAAATTAAACTTTAGTCTATCAGCAGCTCTGTAGTCACCTCCAAAGGAATGAAATTTATGAAACATTTCAGTCTGGCTTCAGGCCCCTTCATAGTACTGAAACAGCATTACTTAGGGTACTAAATGACCTGTTAATGTCCTCAGATAAGGGATGTATTTCTTTTCTTGTTCTGTTAGATTTAAGTGCAGCATTTGACACTATAGATCATGATGTTTTACTAAACAGACTAGAACATACTGTAGGTATTAATTGATCAGCACTTTCTTGGTTTAAATCCTACTTAACTGACCGGTACCAGTTTGTTCATATAAATAATCTAAGATCTAAGCTCTCAAAAGTGAAGTATGGTGTGCCTCAGGGGTCAGTGCTTGGCCCGCTTTTATTCTCTCTGTACATGCTGCCACTAGGCTCAGTTATTCGTAAACATGGCATTAATTTCCACTGCTATGCAGATGATACACAGCTGTACATATCAGCCAAAACTAATGACAGCCTTACAATCAACAAAATCGAGGACTGTGTAAAGGAAATAAAAGATTGGATGTTATTTAATTTTCTCTTACTTAACTCAGATAAAACTGAGGTTCTATTAGTGGGACCCAAGGCTGTGAGAGACAGGTTAGCTACATCTATCCTAAATCTAGATGGCTGTCCAGTATTGCCCAGTCCGTCTGTAAAAAACTTAGGGGTCACATTTGATTCAGATCTCTCCTTTGATGCGCACATTAGCAGCATCACTCGAATTGCTTTCTTTCAATTACGTAATACCGCTAAAGTTAGAAATATCCTCTCTTTTAATGATGCAGAAAAACTTGTTCATGCATTTATAACCTCAAGGTTGGATTACTGTAACGCCTTACTTACTGGATGCTCTAGTAAATCTATAAATAAACTTCAGTTAGTTCAGAATGCAGCTGCCCGAGTGCTAACTCGAACTAGAAAATTTGATCATATCACTCCTGTTCTATCATCACTCACTGCACTGGTTACCAGTCAAATTCCGCATTGATTACAAAATACTTCTTATAACTTATAAAGCTCTACATGGCCTGGCCCCACATTATCTGAGTGACCTCTTAGAGTTTTACAATCCAACTCGTCTACTTCGTTCGCAGGGTGCAGGACTTCTTTTAGTTCCTAGAATTAAAAAAGTCACAGCAGGGGGAAAGGGCTTTCTCATACATGGCCCCCCAACTATGGAATAAACTTCCCACTATCGTTCGAGATTCAGACACCCTCCAAAGTTTTAAGTCTAGGCTAAAGACATACTTATTTACGCAGGCTTTTGACTAGATTTAGACCAGGTTGCATGGTTTGGGTTGCTGGGGCCGGAGTCTAGAGTCATGTCTGGCCTGCCTGCCTTGTCCCGCTAGCCGGGAGTGTCGAGTGGGCGGTCTGGCTGAACTGGGCTTCGGTCCTCGTGATCTTGACTCATGCATCCTTGCCTTAGAATAAGGGCAGAGCTGGGGGTTCATAGCCAAAGAGTCTTATGGTGATCAGAGACGTTGGGTTTGCTGTCTTCTGCCGCTCGTGGGGTTGCCAATGTCTCATGTGATCCCTCTTGGCTGTGTTTCCTTCCAGTTCTCCTTTTTCTAGCTATGCTGCTATAGCTAATGCTGCCGGGGTCTCATGCTACACTTGGCATCAGTGATTGACATGGCATCAGTGATTGTTAATAAACACTGTGCTCTTAATCAATAACTAATTACATTTTCTGTTTTCTCTCCGAGCTGTGTTCCGGGCAGTTCTGGCCCTACACATGATGTACATCTGATGGAGCTCCACTGTGCATAATTCACATTTTATTCGACCATGACTCCATGACTTTAGTTTCGCTCTTCGATTTATCATCATACCCGGGCCACTTAATGTCGATGTGAATACTTCACATTCTATTCAAACTTTGACTCCATGACTTTAGTTCGCTCTTAGATTTATCATCTACGCCGCCCAAGGAGGTTGGGTCCCTTTTTGAGTCTTGGTCCTCCCAAGGTTTCTTCCTAGAACTAGGGAGTTTTTCCTTGCCGCTGTCGCCCTAGGCTTGCTCAATTTGAGATTGGACGTAGTTATTAGGAGATAATCTAAACTTGTAAAGTTGCTTTGAGACAATGCTCCATTGTAAAAAGCGCTATATAAATAAATCTGACTTGACTTGACTTGACTTTAGTAACTGTTGATGTGCAGTGAATGACAAATGAAAGACATAAAAGCACAAACCAGCATCTGTTAAAACAGAATTTATGTTTAAAACACCAGACTATAAGTTGTAAGTACAGTAGCTTTACTTTTTTGCTAAAAGTTAAAACAGTTGATTTCAATAAAAGCAACAGGAAAGTTTTTACTTTAAGATTAACTGTGGATTAGTTGGGAGACGTTACAGTCACCAATCTACAGACAGTGAAGTCCTTACAGTTCTGGGGTCACAGACAGAAGCCTTGAAGCCTTCATGACTCTTCCAAAGCATTTTTGAACTCTGTGTTTGAATATGTGATACAATGTCTAAAACCCAAACCTGGTGAGACGCCTAGGGACTGGATGCAGAGGAACTGAAGCGGTTGATAGTTTGTCTGGATGGACTGTAGAAAGTATTTAATATTTAGGCATAGCGAAAATGAATCTGAAACTAAAGTGGGTATAATTCTACTATGAAACTTCATTTCACTTGCAAATACTTGTTTAATTGGAAAAAGCCTCACTGAAATGGTTGTTACTGATACTGAGCAGAAAATCTGTATGATGTAAGAGGGACTGTGATGAAAATCATACATGGACTGGTGAAGCCAAAGGACTTTGGCTCATTGGACCAATGCCATGTTACCTTCTTGCTATCTCAATTCATTGAGACTCCAGAACTTGTTTATCCAGTCTGTGTAACCATTGACAACATTCCATTCTCTTTTATTGTAATGGAAGCATACAATATTTTAAAACAACACAAAAACAATACACATCAGTCGAGTAGCAACACTATGCATTCCAGAAATGAATGTATTTGTTGTAGTTTGCTTGAGACCCTGAAACATTGTACCATGAATACACACTGGTTCCTGGTCTTTGTGCTGTTACATTTCATCCTACTGCTGACGTTTTGTGGGTTTGAAGCTGGAACAGAAGGACCAGACATGAGCACAGGTTTAACCACAACTATTGTTACACAATCACACACAAAAACTCCCATCCCACACAAACACCATGCAGTACCACCATGAACAGAGAGGGAGCAAACTGTGTACACATGCTGTAAATCTAACTTGTTGAAAGTGGGGACAATTCCAAAGATACTACATGGACATTGGAGAATCATGAACATAGCTGGGAAGCCCCAAATTGGAAAATACAACTTACTTAAATACATCTTTCACGAGCTTATCCTCCTGTAGATCAGAGAGAAGCTTCTCTCCTGATACTGACCGATTACCATACAGATCCACAAATCTCAGGCGTGATGATGGATTTGCTCTCAAAACTGAAGCCAGAGCTCTAAAACCTTCATCTGCAATCCCGCAGCTATACAACCTTCAGAGAGACAAGACGAAAAATCCGTTGCACTTAAATCTCACTGCCTAAAACAACACCGGTTCTGTCAGAAAGCAGGAGTTTCAAAATATCTTCTCTCGTCTCTCACCCCAGTATCTCCAGGTTACAGTGTGGATTCTCCAGTCCAGCAGAGAGCAGCTTCACTCCTGAATCCTGCAGGTTATTCTTACTCATGTCCAGCACTCTCAGTCTGGAGGAGTTTGAACTGAGCACAGAGGACAGAGCTGCACAGCTTACCTCTGTAAGATCACACCGACGCAGCCTGGTAAAGAAATAAAGACACTAATGAATTATAAATCTATTTAATTCAGTCAAATCCCATTATCTGAATGCACCTCATTCTTTAGCTGGAATGCAGTGTGTTTCTTTCTCAGAACGTAACACTTAACATTTAAACAAAAAAAGTTCTGTTTTAGTCTCATGCTTCTGCAAAATATTTTTCCAGTAGTCTTTTGAACTGTTCATGGGCCAGATGTTTGGCAGCAACCACGTAGCAACACCATAGCAACTACCTGGGACACCAGAGCAACCATCTAGCCACATCATAGCAACCACTTACTGATCACATAGCAACAACCTGGGAAACTACAAACCACAGCAACACTATAGCAACTACCTATCAGCCATGTTGGAACGCCATAGCAACCACCTATCAATGACTTAGCAACAGCATAGCAACCACCTAGCAACCATGTGAGAACAGCATAGCAACCCAATGGGATACCATATCAACCACCTATCAAATGACTTAGCAACACCATAGCAACCCTCTGTAGTACCACAGCAATCACTTATTGACCACATAGCAAACACCATAGCAACAACCCAGGAAACCACATCAACCACTTACCAACCCCCTATTAACACTACAGCAACCACTTAGCAACACCATAGCAACCACCTATCAGTGACTTAGTAACCCCATGGCATCTACCTGGGAAATCACAGCAACCATTTAGTAACACCATAGCAACCACCTGGGATACCATAATAACCCCCTAGTAATACCGCAGCAACCAACTGGGATACCATAGTAACCACATACTGATCGCATAGCAACACCAAAGCAAATATTTAGCTCCACCATAGCAACAATGTGGGAAACCATAGCTACCACTTAACAACCACATAGCAGCCAACTAGCAACACCATACCAACCACCTGATAAAACATTGTAACCACGTAGCTATCATGTGGCAAAAGCATGGCAACCACCTAACTATGACGCAGCAACACCACAGTAACCACTTAACTACCCACGAACACCTTAGCAATCAGCTAGCAACCACTTGGCAACAGCATATCAATCACCTAGTAATGACTTAGCAACACTGTGGCAACCACTTAGCATCCAGTATCAACACAGTAGCTTCCACCTGGGATGCCATTGCAACCACCTAGCAACACATTTACATTTACATTTACAGCATTTAGCAGACGCCCTTATCCAGAGCGACTTACAAAAGTGCTTTGTAATCCTAGGAGACAGAACCTCATATTAGTACAAGTAAACAATAGCTCAAGTACACAATCCAACTACAACCTGCTCGTAACGGGTGTAGAGAATGTTTTTTTTTTTTTTTTTTTTTACATGGAGGATATGCAGTTTTATTCACTCAAGTGCTGGGTGAAGAGGTGAGTCTTTAGTCGCCTCTTGAAGACAGCAAGAGACTCAGCCATACGGACAACCAGTGGAAGTTCATTCCACCTAGTGGGTGCCAGGACGGAGAAGAGTCTTGAAGCTTGTCTTCCTTTAATCTTACGTGGAGGCTCGTATCTCGGAGGGTGCGAGGTACAGGACGTGGTTTGATCAGAGCTTTTAAGTAAGATGGCGCTGTTCCATTCTTGGCTTTGAAGGTGAGCGTCAAGGTTTTGTATCTGATGCGGGCAGCTACAGGGAGCCAGTGAAGTGAGCGCAGCAGTGGGGTGACATGAGAAAACTTGGGAAGATTGAATACCAGACGAGCCGCTGCATTCTGAATCAGTTGCAGGGGCCTGATTGCACGCATTGGAAGACCAGCCAGAAGAGCATTGCAGTAGTCTAGTTTTGTTATAACAAGAGACTGGACAAGCACTTGGGTGGCTTCTCCTGATGTTGTAGAGAAGGTACCTGCATGACTGGGTCAGTTTGGAAATATATAAGAGAAGCTCAGTTGGTTGTCAAAGAAAACTCCAAGGTTTCTTGCGTTCTCAGAAGGTGTGATCTAGGAGTTCACCAGGGAGATGGCAAGATCTTGATAAGGGGACCCCTCTGCAAGAATGAAAAGCAGTTCTGTTTTGCTGTGGTTTAGCTTCAAATGATGAGCTGACATCCATGATGAGATGCTCTCCAGACATACTGAGATACGTGTGGAGACCTGCACATCTGATGGATCAAAAGAGAAAATGAGCTGAGTATCATCAGCATAACTGTGATAGGAGAAGCCATGAGAGGTTACGACTTCACCAAGAGAACGAGTGTAGAGAGAGAAAAGAAGAGGTCCCAGAACTGAGCCTTGTGGAACTCCAGTTGTAAGAGCACGTGGTTCAGATATAGATCCTCTCCATGATACCCGATAAGATCGTCCCCCCAGGTAAGATGTAAGCCACTGCCAGGCAGAGCCTGTGATTCCCAGACTGGAGAGAACAGAAAGGAGAATCTTATGGTCAACTGTGTCAAAGGCAGCCGAAAGGTCAAGAAGGATCAGAACCGATGAAAGTCTGGATGCTCTAGCAGCATGAAGTTTCTCAGAAACAGCCACCAGTGCAGTTTCTGTGGAGTGAGCTGCTTTGAAGCCAGACTGGTTGTGATCCTGTAGGTTATTCTGTGTGAGAAAGGTTGACAACTGGTTATACACACTCCGTTCAAGTATTTTTGAGAGGAAAGAAAGAAGCGATACTAGTCTGTAGTTGTTGATGTCTGAGACATCAAGTGTAGGTTTCTTCAAGATAGGAATGACTCTGGCACTCTTGAAGGCAGAAGGAACATGACCAGATGTCAGGGAGTTGTTCATGATGGAGGAGATGAAGGGAAGAAGGTCTTGAGCAATCTTTTGTAGCACTGGTGATGGGATGGGGTCTAGTTGACATGTGGTAGGGTTGCTAGATGAGAGAAGTTGAAGTACATCATCAGTGGAGAGAGGAGAAAAACTGGTCAGGGTGTTGCAAGGCTGCACATTTGCACAATAGAAACCATCTGGGATACCATTGCCCCCACCTACCAAAACCTGTTGCAAGTTATTGATCATGTAGCAATAGCCTAGCAACTGGAATCCACTTTAGCTGCACAACCATTCAGTGTTTCCTTCTGGACATACTTGTCTAGTTAAAATAAAGCTCTTACTTCAGTATCTCCAGGTTACAGTGTGTATTCTGCAGTCCAGCAGAGAGCAGCATCACTCCTGAATCCTGCAGGTTATTACTACTCAGGTCCAGCCCCCTCAGTCTGGAGAAGTTAGAACTGAGGACTGAGGACAGTGCTACACAGCTTTCCTCTGTAAGATCACACCGACGCAGCCTGGTAGAGAAATGAAGACACTAATGAATTATAAATCTATAGCCACCGACAACAAAAATAACGCTGCACAGCTTTCCTCTGTAAGATCACACCTGAACAAACTGGAAGTAAAATAAACGTTAGTTCAGGTCACTGCAACCGAGAATAAACAAATCAGATGTCCGGCAGTTGTGATCAAAAAGAGTACTAAAATTTACATACCATTAACATTTTTTTCCATATTATTATACTCAATTTGTAAAGTATAACCAAACCATATATCTGACCCCTACACAATTTTTTTCCTTTTCCTTTACCATTTATGTCAATGTTCCAGTAAAAGATAGACCCTATATTGAGGCAAATCGCTTAGAGTAAAATTCTGTTCACCCAAAGCTACCTTTGCAAACAAGATCATTGGAATTTGAATAAATGGAGCCATACAAAATTGAAACATGTAAAAAAAAGGTCTTACTTCAGTATCTCCAGCTTACAGTGTGGATTATTCAGTCCATCAGAGAGCAGGATTAATCCTGAATCCTGAAGGTTATTATTACTCATGTCCAGCTCCCTCAGACTGGAGGAGTTTGATCTGAGGACTGAGGACAGAGCTGCACAGCTTTCCTCTGTAAGATTACAACCATTCAGGCTGATAGAAAAATGAAGATTAGATCAGATCCACTGGATCCGACTTGTTACATTTAGTCATCTCAAATCAACAAACAGTTTCACTAGTATGGCTGAGATCATTGGCTCTTTATTATTTGTACTCATACTGTAAAGTTCACATTCTAAAATACAGAACTGTGGGTCACATGTTCTTTGTTTCAAAGGCTGCAATTGGTTCACAAACTGCTGGTTCAGATCTCCTGCATTAATGAATATAATACTTACGAAGCTTTTTTTGAAGCTTTCACCACTGGCAGCAGCTTCAGGAGACATTCCTCAGATGCATCATAGTTTCTCAAATCAAACTCATCCAGCTTCTCTTCTGAGTTCAGCAATACAAACACCAGAGCTGCCCAATGAGAATGAGAGAGTCTGACTCCACTGAGAGAGGAGTTATCTTTTCTCTTAAGATAAATTTGTACTTCCTGTACTAGAGACTGATCATTCAGTTCATTCAGACAGTGGAACAGATTGATGGATTTCTCCGGAGAGAGATTCTTCTCCCTGATCTTATTCTTGATGTGCTGCACTGTTTCCTCTTTGCTGTGAGAGGTACTTCCAGTCTGGGTCAGGACGCCTCGTAAGAGAGTCTGATTGGACTCCAGTGAGAGACCCAGGAGGAAGCGGAGGAAAAGGTCCAGGTGTCCATTCCCACTCTGTAAGGCCTTGTCCACGGCTCTCCTCAGGAACTCAGACATGTTTGGCTTGTTGTAAAGTCCAGACAGAGCAGATTTTGGTTCTTCTGTTACATTTTCTGTGATAAAGCGATGAAAAGCAAATAAAGCAGCCAGAAACTCCTGAACACTCAGATGTACAAAGCTGAAGATCTTCTCCAGATACAGTCCAAACTCCTCTCTGAAGATCTGGGTGCAGACTCCTGAGTACACTGATGCTTCTCTCACATCAATGCCACACTCTCTCAGGTCTTCCTCATAGAAGATCAGGTTTCCTTTCTCCAGCTGTTGGAAAGCCAGTTTTCCCAGAGCCAGAATGCTCTCTCTGCTCTGCTCAGGATCCAGCTCATATTTCCCAAGGTACTTTTGGTCCTTGGGTTTGATCTGAAAGATCAGGAAGTAAGTGAACATTTGAGTCAGAGTTTTGGGGATCTCTCCACCTTCTGCTTCACCCAGCATTCTCTCTAGAACAGAGGCTGAAATCCAGCAGAAGACTGGAAGGTGGCACATGATGTAGAGGCTTCTTGAGGACTTCATGTGACTGATGATTTGATTGGCCAGGTTCTGATGGCTGATCCTCTTCCTGAAGTACTCCTCTTTCTGAGGACCACTAAACCCTCGTATCTCTGTTACCTGGGCTACACACTCAGGAGGGATCTGATTGGCTGCTGCTGGTCGAGAGGTTATCCAGAGGAGAGCAGAGAGAAGCAGATTCCCCATGATGAGGTTCGTCAGCAGAACATCCACTGAGGCTGATTCTGTTACATCACACACAATCTCATTATTCTGGAAATTTAGAGGAAGCCGACACTCATCCAGACCATCAAAGATGAACACCACTTTGTAGGAATCACAATCTATTGATTCTAATTCTTTAATTTCTGGGAAAAACTGATGAAGAAGGTCCATCAGACTGAGCTTCTTCTGCTTCATCAAATTCAGCTCCCTAAAAGGAAGTGGAAACATGAACATGACGTCCTAATTTGCTTTTCCTTCAGCCCAGTCCAGAATGAACTTCTGCACCGAGACAGTTTTTCCAATTCCAGCCACTCCTTTAGTCAGCACACTTCTGATGGACTTGTCTTTAAAGAGCTCGTTACATTTGATGGGTTTCTCCTGGGTTGCTGGTCTCCTGGATGCTGTCTCAATCTGTCTGACCTCATGTTCATTATTGATCTCTCCACTCCAACCCTCTGTGATGTAGAGGTCTGTGTAGATCTCATTCAGAACAGCTGAGATTCCATGATGGGAGATTCCTTCAGTAATTATTTTACATTTCTCTCTCAATCTGGATTGGAGGGTTTGTTGAGGTACAGAGATCAGCTCCAACTCTGAAAGAAACAGAAGAATTACACAACATCAAATCCAAAACATTTGGGATGGTATGTAAAATGCAATTTAGAAATAAACACATTGTTCCTTACGTTTGCTTTGGATTTTATTTCATTGCAGACAATATGAATCCAATATATTTAATGTTTTTTTCCTGTGCATTGACATACCAATTTATTTAGCCAACTGACATTTGCCAGCTGATAGTCTACCTAAGTCTTGCCTACACTTATGCTATAGGTTTAGAACGTTCTGTATCAGAAGCCAACAGTCTTGACTTTTTAAATCTATAAAGCAGTATTAAAGGCATCTTATATAGTTAGATACTCATATCCACAAAGATTACTATAGGCTCAATATTGTGTTAATATTTTAATTATTTTCTCAAGTTATTACTGTGAAGTTTTTTTGCATTTAAAATGTCCATATTCGTTACATATCAACTGGTTTCCTGATTTGCTAGTCAGAAAGGAATCAGGTGGTGACCTGTTTATTCATTAAAATGAATTCATTTAGATTTTATTCCATAATTTGCTACAGTGAATGACGGTTCTTGATGCAGTTGTTATGGTTTGACCAGCTAGCGAATGAGTTACCACTACACCACTTGGCCACGAGAGGAACGAGGGGGGAGACTAACTATAGCAGTAAGGGCAGACAGAAGGGCCGTTTATAAACGGACTCAAACCTAGGATATAAATGCCGAAAACGGCTTAAGAGGAAGAGTTTCAACTATACAGGTTCTAACAAAACCAACGCCTGAGGCGCGAATTTATTTGATGAAATAAAAAGCGAGAAAAGGAACAAAAGAGAGAACGCTGCTAAGCGTCGGCATGCTGAATAACTGATTCCCCGAACCGGAGGAGGAGGACAGCCAAGTAGACTGGCCGGGGGAAGCTGAGGAATATTACCGCCGAACGACAGCGGAGAGCAGCGGCTTAGAAACGCAGCAAATGGAGGAATGTGAGGTCAGTAGCGCTTCACTTTCCCTTCCTATCTACTGCCCTAACACATTCACCTCGAGCCTCCAGACTCTACTCGGCTAATCCTCTTATAGGACTAGTCGTACCTTTAAGCCCTACGAAACCATACGTGACCAACGTAACTTGTTTGATTAAAGTTCACCGTTTTATAACTAGTCCATAACGATCCTTAGTGGTAGAGATATTTTGATTGTTGAGTTGCACCTAAAGTCAATTTGGGTTTTTGATTTTTAATTACTGTGATATGTGCGCTTGCCATTATTCCCCGTTTCCATACTGTGATTTATACATGTTCATCGTCTTTTCATGATTTTGACTCCGCGATACACTCCTTATTACATCAAATAATTTGTTGGTATTGCTTTGTTTGAAGTGAATAAACTTGTTATAAGCTTTTGAACTTGCCTGGAAGTGTGAGATTTGTCATTCAAAGGTCGGGAAAATAAATACTTGGGATTCATATTTCAGACTTAGACTGATCAAGTTGTTTCATTTTTAACTGGTATCCAAATCTACCAGTG